>JBBPBX010045537.1:0-11480 GCA_038048925.1 Garcialebias charrua
TACAAGGCGTTTCCTAACATTCAGTGTTAGACATGATCTGTTTCTGAAAAAGAAACCCAGTTTAACTTTCAGTTTCTTTACTAGGTTTTCCACATGGAGTTTAAAAGAGAGCTGTGAATCAACCAGTATACCCAAATATTTATAGGAATCAACAAACTCAATTGGGACACCATTTGAGGATAAAATCAGAGGAAGATCTGCTGGGACCGACTTCCTACTTGAAAAAAACATCCCTTTTGTTTTTTCAGCATTTAGTACAAGTTTGAGACGGAACAAATCAGACTGGATGATGTCAAAAGCGGATTGCAAAAACTGGAAAGCCTTAGCAACTGTTTTAGCTTGACAGTAAACAACTGTGTCATCAGCATAGAAATGTAAGGATGCATCAGGGATGCTCTGACCTACATGAGCTATGTAAATTGTAAAGAGGGTTGGTCCTAAGACTGAGCCTTGTGGTACACCATTTTTAACCGTTAAATAACTGGAAGAAGTACCATTGTGCTGAACACATTGCTTCCGATTGGACAGATAATTAGAAAACCAACCAATGGTGTGATCAGAGAACCCAATTTCTGAGAGCTTATGACACAAGATGTTATGATCCACTGTGTCAAAAGCTTTAGACAGATCTAAGAAAAGTGCAGCACAATAATTCTTAGCATCCAATGCTTCAACAACGTCATTAAGAACCTTCAAAGAAGCAGTCGTTGTGCTGTGTTTTTTCCTGAAACCAGATTGATGGAGAGGTAAGATGTTAAATGAGTCCAAATAATTTTTGATCTGAGAGTTTATCAAATTTTCTAGAACCTTGGCTAAAATGCAGAGTTTAGAGATTGGTCGATAGTTGTTCAGTGCGGTGGGGTCACCTCCCTTCAGCAAAGGAAGAACAAAGGCTGTTTTCCAAGCATCCGGAATGGTGTTTTGGCTTATGGACAGATTAAAGATGTGGGTCACAGGGACTGTGGGGATATGAGCAGCCAGCCTTAAACTGCTCCAAGACTGAGGCCATACTGATTGGCACCCCTCACCAGGTACAAACATCTACTATAACAACAATTTCCTTTTCTGGACAAGACATCCCCCTCTCCACCTCTGTTACAAATCTTGGAATAAAAATGGACTCTCATCTTACATTTGAAAATCACATTAAGCATCTGTTTAAAACCTGCTTCTTCCATCTTCGAAACATCTCCAGACTTCGCCCATCCCTAACTTTTTCCGATGCTGAGAAGCTCGTCCATGCTTTTGTCTCCTCCAGGCTCGACTACTGCAACTCCCTGTTTATTGGAATCCCTGGTAAATACCTTCAGAAGCTTCAATATATTCAAAACAGTGCAGCAAGGATTTTGTTGAGAGTTCGTAAATTTGAACATATTACACCCATTCTCCATAACCTTCATTGGCTTCCTGTCGCCTACAGAATTCAGTACAAAACTGCTCTCATTACACATCAATGCTTACACGGAACTTCACCAGATTATCTAAAGGACATTCTTGCACCATACTCATCCACCCGGTCTCTACGGTCACAGAACAGTCATCTACTTCACATTCCGAGAACCAAATTAAGGACCATGGGAGACCGGGCTTTCAGTGTGGCTGCCCCCCGCCTGTGGAACTCTCTTCCTGACTGCCTAAGAGCTCCACAGTCACTGGTTGACTTTAAGAGCGGCTTGAAGACCTTTCTTTTTAACCAAGCATACTCTGCCTCCTCATGATTCTATCTTTGATCTTAGTTGATACTGTTATTGATTTTACTTGTTTTATTACTTGTTTTATTGACATTTAATTCTGTTGCACTTTGTAGCACTTTGAGATTTTTATTAATGAAATGTGCGTTATAAATTGAATTACTGTAATTATTGTTATTATTATTACACCATCATACAGCTCCAACCACTTCATCAAGTTTGCGGATGACACAACAGTGGTGGGTCTCACCAGCAACAACAATGAGACAGACTACAGGAACGAGGTGAGCCGCCTGGCCTTGTGGTGCGGACACAACAATCTTACTCTCAACGTGGAGAAGACAAAGGAGATTGTTGTGGACTTCAGGAAGAGGGATGCCCAACATGCCCCTCTGACCATCAACAGCACCACAGTGGAGAGAGTGGACAGCACCAAGTTCCTGGGAGTGCACGTCTCGAAGGACCTGTCCTGGAGCAGGAACACTGCAGCACTGGCCAAGAAGGCTCACCAGCGCCTCTACTTTCTCCGCAAGCTGAAAAGGGCTGGAGCTTCAACCCCCATCATGTGCACCTTCTACAGAGGTGCCATAGAAAGTGTCCTGACCAGCTGCATCACGGTGTGGTTTGGTGCATGTACTGCATCATGCCGCAAGAGCCTCCAGCGCATCGTGAGAGCAGCTGAGAAGATTGTCGGCACCTCCTTCCCCTCACTACAGGACTTACACAGCAACCGCCTCACTCGGAAAGCCCTCTGCATGGCAGGTGATCCCACACACCCACTACACAGCTGCTTCAGCCTGTTGCCTTCAGGGAGGAGACTGAGGAGTCTCCAGGCTCGAACCAGCAGACTAAATGACAGCTCTGTTCATCAGGCAGTCAGGATGCTAAACTCTCTGCCTGCTCTGCCCTCCCTCCCACTTGTACTGCCTTAATCACAAAAAACTTTCACACTACCACACAACACAAAGATTTTAACACTGGACTCTGTGTCATCAAAACGGGTTATTCACTCAACTCACGGTCATGTGCTCATTCAGTTTGCACTACTTCTTATATTTGCACTAATGTTTGTATTACATTACTGCCTATAGTCATACTACTGTTTACATTCACTGTTTACATTTATTACTACTGTTTTCATTCAATACTACTGTTTACATTTATTACTACTGTTTACATTTACACTACTTTTTATATCTACACTACTGCTGATATATATATATATATATATATATATATATATATATTTTTTTACTAGCCTTATTGCATATGCCACTTTACCTCTATACCAATATCAACTACCTCATACATATACTGTGTACATAAACTTCATATGCTGCTTTGTCACTCTATTACAAATGTCAATGCCAGAACTTTCATTTTATTTTATAGATATACTTTTTACACTTTTATACTACTATGCAAAAAACTCAGGACAGTATTACACTTTTGTTATTTCATTTTATGCTTATGTTTATTAAATGTTTTAGTGTTTTAGTGTTTAAATGTTTACTGTTGCACCGAGGGACAGAGAGAAATGCAATTTCAATCCTGTGTATGTCCTGTACATATTGCAGTTTTGACAATAAAGTTGACTTTGAATTTGATTAAACATTTTCATCGTTCAGTGTGCTTACTTTAGGGTCACTCGCTTGTAACATTGAATCATGACTCTTGCTGTGCGCATCAGAAGCCTTTCTTTTTCTCTAAATCTTCGTAAATGATTTTGATCTGGGGATATGAGCTCATCTCACTGCTGCATTCATTCTTAATTGCACGTGTTAAGAGCGTCATCAAACTGTCTGAATTGGAAAATTTGCTGTCTGCTGCTGCTGCTGCTGTGCAATCCCATAAAACTGCCATGTAACTCTAATTCATCTGTTTATAGTAAATCTGCCAAGTGACAATCTCTGATTAAACAATCAGCATGAATGATGAGCAAGTAATTTCTTAGATACACTGGACAAGCCCGGGCGCAGCACTGGACTCACTTCAGCTGCTCGTAATGTGCCAAAAGACAATTCTGCCTTATCAGCAGCCGTGGAAGCTGCCAGCTACCTTGCAAATAGGTTTTTTTATTTTTATTACTGGGAATAAATGGATATTGAATCTGCACGTAATGCTGTGAGTGTGGGGAAGTACACTTTGACAGCCAAGCTCATCGTTTAGGCTGTAGTGTTTTACATTCCCACACTGAGAAGTGTCCAGAACTGCAAGAAAAGGACCATGAGAGACTTGCTGAGAGACGGGCCATATTTCTGCTCACAGATGATCCCAGACCTTCAGCAAGCATTCAAAATCAGATTGTGATGTGTTGCAGGATCTTTAGAGGAATCAGCAACATTTTAGCTAAATAAATATTATTTAATTAATCATAAAAGTATTTTTTTAACTGACAGGATTTTCTCCATACTTGGTTATCCTCCAGCTCAGGGTGCATCTTTGTGCAGCTTTTGTTCCGTTCAGTGAAAAGAGCTGTTGTTTTCAAAGAGTAGTTATGTATAAAACCTGGAGTTTGATGTCTTTTTGCTCATTCAAGTGAACAAATGAATTTGCTATGTGTTCTTGTCAATGCATGTGCCAATTTAATGATAAAAATATGAGAATTAAATTACCGTATTTCCGGCATATAAGTTGCAGTTTTTTTGCATAGATTTGTCAGTTCTGCAACTTGTATACTTTTTTTTTTTTATATTCATAACGCAATTTTTGACCGACACTGTAAATTTCCATGCCCGTTCGCTTCACTCAGCTGGTGCAGGCAGACGGAACGCTGGAGAGCTCTCAGCATTAAGCGTGTAAATTAAAGCCGAACAGAACCTATGAGAATCATGCTGCTGTTGTTCGGTGTATTGTGTTGCACTTTTAGTGACTGGCATGTATCTTAGATCTTTTAGCGTACCGTTTGATGTTCGTTTAGCATATTTCTTAGTTTATATCCCAGATCCTTATTTACTGTTTCTTTTTACACTTTATATTTTTGCTATTGTTTGATGTAACTGGAACCCTGTGTACACATTTTTGTTCCACTACATGTACCACATGTGATGCAAATGACAATAAAGAGTCTCTGACTCTCTGATGGATGGATGGATGGATGGATGGATGGATGGATGGAGCAGCACCGCCAAGGCAAATTTAAGCCGTTTTGACCATTAAAGTGCATACATAACAGAAACGTTGAACTGAGACACACCTTTGATATAATCTCGAGCAAACAATTAAATGTAAATCTTGTTAAATTTCGTAGAACTGCAACAGCGAGTCCTCCTGTGCACACTCGCTTCACTCAGCTGGTGCAGGCGGAAGAAGGTTGGAGAGATAGTGGCTCCGACCACAATGGATGGATGAATGGATGGATGGCACTGTGCTACTCAGGTGAAATTAAGCTGTTTTGACCATTAAATAAATGCATAATAAATGTGACTTATACTACGGAGCGAATTACATTTGTTTTTTTTTCTCTTCATGATGCTTTTTTTTGACTGATGCGACGTATACTCCAGAAAATACGTTATGTTCTCTGCATTTGACCCATCACAGGATAGGTGAGATGCACCCAGATGGAGCAGTTGTTTTTTTAGGAAGTATACGGTAACGGAATAGGTATTTCGCTCAAGGACGCCGCATTTTAAGGACATTGTGGGGAATTGAACCTAGAATTTCAAGTCCTTAAACAGCTGCCACAAACTACCGGTATATACTGTAGTTTACCGGTATATATATGAAGCATGCTTCAAGAAAAAGCTGCACTTCCTTCCTAAAGCATTGGAACAGTGACAGGAGACAATCAGCTGTTTATTGTTTGCAGGACACAACAAATAAACACCTGTCAGTCATGACATGACTTTTCTTCACCTATAAATGTAGCATTCTGTTAAAAGCAGTGGTTAAAAAGTACTTAAACACTGTACTTAAGTAAAAGTACAAATAAACAGACAAAAATGTACTCTAGTAAAAGTATAAGTACCATATTAATGTTTTTACTTAAGTAAAAGTAAATGAGTACTTACTTTTAAAAATATTCAAGGTATACATAGTTCCCAGACACGCCCCCAGTATTGCGCAAACCGGTTTTCGCACCACATCTAAAGGCAGAAGAAGGCAAGATGGCGAACTAGCAGAGCAAATTATACGGACAATAACACGAGCTACCACAGCTTCACCAAGGAACAAGAGCAAACTGGCAGTAGTCGAGTTAAATGAGTTTGAGAAAGAAATCATGGCAGACGAATCAGACAACTTGTCACAAAGTAGTTACTCCGATATCATTAATTATTTAATTAATACAAGGAGCGAGCCACACCGGCTTCACAGCTTTAAATCCAAAAAAGATGTGTAAACTGTCTCAATCAGATCTAACCAGCTAAAAAAAGGTTTAACTAAAATAACACACAGCCAACAAACAGTCCAAGCTGAACACAGACCAGAACCAGCACTTTTGAGTCTTACCGTGTTGGAAGTTAGCATGTTGTTAGCATCTGGAGCGTGGCTCGCGGGAGCTCAGGTCGGACGGCGTGCATCCGCTGAGGCGGCCGCGGAGGCACGTCCACGTCCCATGGGACCGACGCGTCGCCCGCACGACTTGGCTCCAGTCCTCCTTCTCCAACTGGGACGGTCTGGTGGACCGTGAGGAGCAGAGGAGGCCATTGTCGCGTTAGCGAGATGCTAAGCTAACAGCATGCAAGACGGTTTGCTAAATAATGAAAAAAAAAAAAACAGCTCTAACACACAGACAGTTGTACTCTAACATTGTTCTGACATAGTTTCACAAAATTATTTATGTAGAATATTTTGTTTACCGGCCAAAAGGACGACGTCTTCCAGAGCAGATCAAAGCCAGACTCAGAGAGTGAAGGAGCTGCAGTCCAGCTTCTCCGATGAGATAAATCCTTCACGTTTTCTTTTTTTTTGATTAACTGAAACCTGCGCGTTGCCCAAACGTCTACCCGACTGGAACACCCACTGACACAACACGAAGTAACCATTGCAATTAATTAGAAATTAACAAAAAAAACAACGTGAAAAATGGACATCTATCAGAATGCGCTCCAACTGCTGCTTAGCCTACATGTGGGAGGGTCAAAAAGGACAACCCACAGATGTGACGTCACATGGGAACTATGTATTAAAGAGGTACTCAACCCACTGTGAAACGGTAGCTCCGCCCCCGACCAGATTCAAAAACCCTCATGAAAATGGGAGTGTCGAGAGACAAGGAGGGGAGGAGGTGGGTGGTTGAGCTGCGTACATGCCCCCTTTAGCAACAAACTAAAACAAACTAAAACTCTAGCAAACAACTTACAGCAAGCAACAACAAAGAATAATTATGTAGATGTATTTATCTATTCCCACCCAATCTATCCAAAACAAAAGGCTTTAGGAAAGAAAATGAAAATAATACTACATATGCCATGACCGGGGTTTGAACCTGGGTCTGTGCGCCCCTAAACCCACTCCTACACCATTGTCCCATCTTAGCATTCATGCATTGCTTGTCCACCGCACAATAAGAAAACAAATACAACCAAATAGTTTCAATGAAGTGGAAAGCATTCATACAATACATAGGTTAAAACATACTAGTGCCATTCCGAAAACTATAATATGCTTTGCTGCAGAGCTGTTCCGGAGTGCAATGTACCACTTCCATATAAGGTATGAACTGCAGCGTGGACCTTCTCATCTCTGCAGGGGATTGGCTCTGCTTGAACCACTTTTGTGACGTCAGAGTGTACAAGACACGTCAGAGTGTACAAGACACGTCAGAGTGTACAAGACACGTCAGAGTGTACAAGGCATGTCAGAGTGAACAGTCCTTGACCATTAAGAAAATTAAGGTGTAATTCCTCTGTTCAACCCATAGGGTTACCGGAAACACGTTTTTATGAAAAAAACTCAGGACAGTGTTACACTTTTACTATTTTATGCTTATGTTTATTAAATGTTTTAGTGTTTAGTGTTTAGAAACTTTAGATGGTTACTGTTGCACCGAGGGACTGAGAGAAACGCAATTTCGGTCCTGTGTATGTCCTGTACATATTGCAGTTCTGACAATAAAGTTGACTTTGACTTTTGACTTTGACTTTAGACCAAATATTGCCGATTTAAACTAATACGCACAAATATGTGAAGATTAACACAGACATAGTGCTATACAACATTTTAGACACATTCTAGGGAGTTTATCAGCTAAAAAAAGTTAATTTGGAGTTTAGTTCCTCTTTAAAGTAAAATACACATTTTAATATTGCAGCAATAATTTCTTGTTCAAGTTCAGAAGAAGTTGGTTTTCTAAAAAAATTGAGTCCAGTCTGGCTCTTTTGGGAGAGATAATATGTCCTGCTGTACTGAACAGTCTTTCAATAATCTTTCAATAGTATTTCAATAATCTTTCAATAGTATTTCAATAATATTTCAATAGTATTTCAATAATATTTCAAGAGTCTTTCAATAGTCTTCCAATCAGGTCATGGGTGGCGTGTAGCTTCTGGCTGACTCTCCACAGTGGAATCCATTTTGGGTGTGTTAGTGGTGATGTGGGTGCTCACAGCTCAATGACATTTATACTAGAATATTCATCATTGGTTCAGCACTTCTTGAAGGTGGGTCTAATGTTACCTGTCCACTTTGCAGTGATTCAATGGACCAACTATCTCAACATCAGTTACTTTCAAACAAATGACAAATCAAAAAGCTGCAACGTGAATGTAACTTCTAATTCAACACATTATAGAAATGTAGTGTAGTAGAAAGTACAGATACTTCGTGTAATGGAGTAAAAGTAAAAGTACCCACATTTAATTCTACTTAAGTAAAGTACAGATACATGAAAAATGTACTTAAGTACAGTAACAAAGTACTAGTACTTAGTTACATCCCACCACTGGTTAAAAGTAGTTATTTTCTAAAGCTGTGTATCTGATCCTGACGAAAACACCTAAAAATAATAGCTGAAATGTTGCTCTCTTGTTTTGTATTCATCTTTTGGTGTTAAATTATTTCAGTTTGCAGTGAAAAAAAAAAGTAGGCTAATTGATCTCATTGTAGTGTTTGTTAGATTTTTTTTTAATAAGGTGCTGACATGTTTTAAAGCACAAGATGGCAGTAGTGTTTTGTTAAGCGTTAGTGATTTGGCCATGCTGAATGTGTTTACATGTCAAAAGATAAACGACTTTATTCATTTCTTAAATAATTAATGATGCAAGAAGCTTTTTTGTAATAGCTTCATCGATTAACAACAATCATGACATGCTTTGAATTCGAATTAGCATGCCCATTCTGTTTGAGAGGTAGTTTAGTTTCTATCTGTTCCAAATTAAAAAAGAAGAAAAAAAAAAAATCTTTCAGGATCTAAATGTCTGAATAAGACAAGATAAGATAAGAACTAGAAGAGAACTGGACTTTGGTTCAAACTCTTAAGTTCTTTAAAGCAGAAGTGTCTATAAAGTGACAACAAGCAGTCTATTATTTTTAGTGGGGGCGACTGTTTTTCCCTCCAGAACTTTGTCTTTGCAGTGTCTTCTGTTTTTTAATGAAAGTGTGAAGTCCAAGTCATCAAAGATTCATTAGCCTAAGCAAGGCTGATGTAGTCAACTGTAAAAATCCCACAACACAGCAGGTCGGAGCGCCATTACGGCACAAATGACTTCTGAAAACCATTTTGGGAAAACCTCTTGTTTAGTGACTTCATTTAGGATGCCTGATTGCTCTTGCCTTTAAAAAAAAATACAAAGCAAGAGCGGAGAGGGTTGTTGGAACAGCGTTCGTGTTTGAGGTCTCTGCATGCATTCCGTCTGATTTAGCAGCGGATAAGGTCATGAAAAATTACAGAGAGCCGTAAAAGCCAGAGCAGATCTACGGCGGTGTGTCTCAGTGGACTGTGTCACCGTGTCTGACTTCCTCCACATAACAGAGACCATTAAGTCAAACTATCAGGCTTTATAACCCCGCTCTAACTCTATGTCGAAAACAAGAGAAGAATGGTTTGCTTTTATATTTGTAGTCAGACAAAAAGCATCATAAGAAGGTTGTGCAACACAAAGGAACAGATTTTGCTTGTGGCCTCATGGTGACTTGTAGATGGTGGTGGAGGGTTGTCATGAGAGGTGTTGATACTTTTTAACAGAAGTCAGTTTTATGATTTGAATTTAGTGCCTAGCAGAGTTTATTGACCTTTAAGGCCTAAACTCATTGGCTTCATGTTTACACCTCCAGATGCAGGAAAAGAGCCACCTGTATCATGAAAGACCTCACTCATCCAGCACACTCACTCTTTGCCCCACTCCCCTCAGGACGGAGGTTGAGGAGCATCAAGTGTAGAACCACTAGACTGAGGAACAGCTTCTACCCTGAGGCTGTTAGACTCATGAATAAATTAAAATAAAATAAAAAATAAACACTGCAAAATATCACATCATGCTGATGCTGATCTGTTTTCTTGTTGCTGTGTTTATCTGTGTTCATCTGTGACCATCTGCTCATACAAACTCATGTTCGTGCTGCTGTTTATTCCCACTATATTAGGCTTAGTGTATTACTAGTTGATGTTTTTCTTAGTTAATTCTAGATGTTATTACTGTTTTTCTCTTGCATTTGTTGTTGGATGTAACTGGGACCCCGTGTACATAATCTCGTTTTCATCACATGTACCACATGCGGTGCAAATGACAATAAAGACTCTCTGACTCTCTTAAGTTTCATTACAAAGAAAGTGGGACCAAGCAGTTTTTGCTGTTGGACTCGTTTCAGGAAGTAAATTTTTTTTGTCTTGATAACCCAGCTGCTTTAGCTCCAATCATTCTCTTTCACTTGACTCATCACATATGCTGTACTTCCCTTGCTCTGGACTGCAGCACCTTCTCTTCATCACCCACACTGGTGAAGGCGAAGGTGGAGCGATGATGGTTTTGGCCATCAACAGACGTTAATGAAACAATTAGAAAGTGTTCACTGGGTTTATGTCTCAAGCGGAATAACGTTTGGAGTTTAGATGATTCAAGATGGCTGCCACCGCAAACTCAAAAATTACTACAGCTCTGTCAGTGTCACTGATGATTCAGCAAAAATTCTGTAGCTGAGACTCATGCCCGACATACTGAGCAAGTCATGTCCAATTTTTTCACATGTGGGCCAAAACCGCCAAGAAGAAAGAAGCCACGGGTCAGAAAAATGTGAATGTAGGATAATAATTTTTTTTTAAAGCGTGGACATTTTAAATTTTTTATTGATTTCCCTTTTTTACCCTCAACAATGTGAGTAACATTTTGGAGAAAGGACAAACATTTACTAATTTTGGTGGAGAGGGACTTCTACATTTTTATAGATTTAAAACATTAAAAGCCTCATAATTAACAAGTTGGGTCACTTATGACCTGCCCTGGGTAAATCTCGCCTCTCGCATAGTGACTGCTGGCTATGGGCACCTGTGACCCCCGCAACCGTGAAAGATGAAGCAGGTAAAGATGATGGATGGATGGATGGATGGATGGATGGATCTTTTATGTTTTGTTTTGTTGTGCTTGGAACATTCATTTGAGTCTATTCTCACAAACAAAAGCATGATAAGAGTTCTTAAAAAGAGTCACTCAAAAGAGAGTGATCATCCTTTTGGCCCAAAGGAATAATTGAAGTACTGAAAAATCAAATAGGTCAGTGAATTTTATAGATGCCGAACAAACAGTGACAGTAGTTAAGTAATTTACAACATGTATTACATGCACTAATGGATCAAATAAGATATCACATGGGATTGTGCATATTAGTCTTATTTTCAAAGTTTACCTAAAA
>JBBPBX010045538.1:0-26982 GCA_038048925.1 Garcialebias charrua
CAGTTTCCCATCTGTCATTTCTATCAAAGGTCCTAGAAAAGATTGTTTTTATTCAACTTCAATCTTTTCTAGAGCTCAACAACCTGTTTGAAAAATTTCAGTCAGGTTTTCGAGCTCGTCACAGCACTGAATCTGCACTGCTCAAAGTACAGAATGACATTCTTCTGTCCCTGGATGCAAAAAACCCTGCTCTGCTGGTGATGTTAGACCTCTCAGCAGCTTTTGACACCGTCGACCATCAGGTACTAATCAACCGCTTGTCTCAGCTGGTTGGCCTCCAGGGAGCTGTGCTTGAGTGGTTCAAATCTTACCTGTCTGGGAGAACTTTTTCTGTCATGATAGGCGATCTGTCCTCCTCTTCATCAACCCCTCTGACCTCTGGCGTACCACAGGGATCTATTCTAGGGCCAGTCCTCTTCTCTCTTTACATGCTGCCATTAGGATCAATCATCACACGTCATAACCTGTCTTTTCACATGTATGCAGACGATTTACAAATCTATCTGCCAGTCACTCCCAACCCCTCACCCAGTTCAAACACTCTTGTCAACTGCTTAAATGACATTAAGCACTGGCTCTCTCAAAACTTCCTCCACCTAAACACAGATAAAACTGAATGCATTTTATTTGGTGCACCTGATGACACCAGCAACATCCTTCCCAGTCCCAGTGTTGGTTTTCCCCTCCCCCACTTCAACCCGGTGGTCAGAAATCTTGGAGTGCAGCTTGACTCCAACTTAAAGCTTGATAAACAGATCAGTTCTGTTGTCAAGACCAGCTTTTTCCAGCTCCGTCTGCTCTCCAAAGTCAAGTCATTTCTCAGCCGTGGTGATCTGGAGAAGGCCATCCATGCCTTTGTGACCTCCAGACTTGATTATTGTAATGCTTTGTATGTTGGTATTAATCAATCCTCCATCTCCCGTTTACAGCTTGTA
Organism: Garcialebias charrua; assembly: GCA_038048925.1. NCBI lineage: Eukaryota > Metazoa > Chordata > Actinopteri > Cyprinodontiformes > Rivulidae > Garcialebias > Garcialebias charrua. Next base: position 936 of record JBBPBX010045538.1, read on the forward strand.
CAGAACTCTGCCGCGCGCTTTTTGACCAACACACGAAAATATGAACACATCACTCCTGTCCTGTCCTCTCTACACTGGCTCCCGGTTCAGTTCAGGATACAGTTCAAGCTGCTCCTGTTTGTTTTCAAAGCTCTGAATGGACTTGCACCTCTCTACATCTCAGAACTTTTGAAAGCCCATCAGCCCGGCAGAGATTTACGCTCTGCCAGTCAACACCTGCTGGAGGTGCCTCGCTCAAGGTACAAACAATGGGGAGACCGGTCATTTTCTGTTGCCGGCCCAAAAGCCTGGAACAGCCTCCCCCTTGAGCTGCGTGCCACCTCTGATCTGACTCTGTTCAAAACCAGACTGAAGACCCACTTGTTCAAAAAAGCTTTCAGTGTGTAACTTTTATTACTTTTGGTATTTTAATATGTAGCATTTTTTATTTCCATTGCCTTTTTATTTCCACTTGTTCAAATAAGCTTCCAGTGTGTAACTTTTATTACTTTTGGTATTTTAATATGTAGCATTTTTTATTTCCATTGCCTTTTTATTTCCACTTGTTCAAAAAAGCTTTCAGTGTGTAACTTTTATTACTTGTGTTATTTTAGTATGTAGCATTTTTTATTTCCATTGCCTTCTTTTATTGCTGTTGTTTCTTATTCTATTTTCATTGATTTATTGTTCCAGTTTATTCATCTTTTTATCCTGTTAAGCACCTTGGTCAATGCAAGGCATTGTAGGAAGGTGCTATACAAATAAAGTTTATTATTATTATTATTATGTATTTGCTCTCGTGAGATCTGTATTTGTTCACGCCCATTTAGTCTTTATTTTATCTCCATACTGCAGACAGAGCGCACAGTTTCCATGTGGACTGAGGTCTACCTGAGTCTGGGAGCCTTAACGTGTATGAATAAATGTTGAATGAATCAATGTAAAGATGAACAAAAACAGTGGTGTCACCAACAAAATGTGCTCCAGGGGCAGAAATCCTCTGAGCAGACTGGGGAGCCAGCCTCAGATGCAGAAAAGGCCTATCGTTTCATCTTTGCAGTATCTGGTCTAGATAGAAAGGTGCTATATAAGTACAGTCCATTTACCATTTATTTACCATTCTTGGCAGAGTTTTGGACTGATGTCACGCTCAGAGTCTGTGGTGTAAATGAATCTCATCTATTACCACATGAAATTTTAAGTACTGGTAGATAAACCAAGTGAAGCTAGTTGGAGAACTAACCCACGATGGGGTAACAACTTAACACAATGCCAGTCCAGCACAACATTTATCAGTCAAACATGAGCCCAGATTGTAGTTCAAAAGTTTTCTCGAACCTTGTTCTTTTGAAATTGTAGCAGACAGCCTGTTTAACGTCACTGAGAGCATTCAGCAGCTTAAACATAAACTTTGGTTGGTTTAGTCTTTCCTGTCTTTACTTGGCATAGCCCCTGTGAGCATCGGTCTGCTGCTGCTCTTAAGCTGAAAAGAAAACTTGCAGATCATACACATTTTATTGTCAGATAGCTTGAAGTACTCCAGTATTTTTGAATCATTAACCTGTGAAAACGTTTAAAACCTTCTTGACCCACTCACAGCCTCGGACTCTTATTCATCCTCCTTGATCAGACCATAAACCACAAGTGTCAAACTCAAGGCAAGGGCGTCAAATATGGCCCTTTTTGACATCTTGTCTGGCCCCCAAGATGATCCTTTAAAAGTCAAATATTTTTACTGCTTCTCATTTTACTTAAAAACCGAGCACATTTTATTCAGTGCAGACTTCTCATGAAACTTTGAAGTCAAGAAAAAATTGTTAGAACATTTCCATAGTCGTTGATTTTAATGTGAAAAAAGCATCAGAGAATGTCTGAGACAGAAGAAACTCTTGTTGAGCAACCAAGGAACAATTTCAGGTATCTGACTGGAGTTGATGTATCGACTGAAGCTGGCCTTTTGCTTTGAAATCAATTTGTAATTTTGGTTTCACACCCCTGACATAGACCAAGTGAACCCGCCTCAACTTGGGCCTTAAAGTCAGCAGGGCCTGCTTTACAAAAGCTGCCATGTTATACAGGGAGTCCGCGACTTACAAACGAGTTCCGGACCTACAGGCCGTTCGTAACCCGATTTTGACGTAAGTCGGGGACCACCCGAGCCTACACGTACATGTACATTACTGTACAGTTACCAAGCACTTCGCCTATCTTAACACAGTGTAGTACATAATTATCAAAAAACACATTTGGATAAAAAAAAATTTAATTTCTTATTTTGAGCTGGTAAAGCTGGCTCTACGCCGCGTTAGCATTAGCTGCTCCATAGCTGCGCACGTTAGCCCTCTGTTAGCTCGGTGTCATCCCCCCAAAAAGGCTGCGCAGCTTTCTCCGTGTTTTAGCATGTTAGTTCAGTGTCCATCAAACATCTGAGGCTAAAAGGCAGATATTAGGCGAGCTAACGGCTGCAGCATGCGTCTCCGCGGCCTGTTGGGTCCTGTCTCCGGTGGAGCTAACGTTAGCATGTTAGGTGATGGTTGTCCAGTCACATTAAACTGTCTAATGATTCACGCATTCCACAGCGTCTTTTCCCTTCATATATCCATCCAACCACAACCCCCCGTTCAGCTGGAGGTAATGTGTCCGCGCGAAGCAACCTCTGAACCAACACGGTACAGCTGATGAGCTAACAGAAGCTAAAAACATTGCGGCCGGAAACTGTCGGAAACTACCGGAAACTGCGTGATTTGGCTTAAAAAAAATTTTTTTTTTAATAATAATACTTTATTTATAAAGCCATTTAAAACAACCACAGCTGCAACAAAGTGCTGTACACATGATATAAAGAACATTTAAACAAAACAAACAAAAATTTTTATTTTTTTTATTTCATATTTTTATTAATTATGATACGTGACGTAAGTCTGAGTTGCCGTAGGTCGAGGGCGCCGAAAGTTGCGAACTCCCTGTAGTCTTCTTCACACAAAGGATGTGGGGTTTTAAGGCCTTGCCTACTTCCCCATGCACAATCATGGGGTCACGTAACAATTCTTTTAAGCATAAAGTATCTAATTACAGATAAAAATGTTGAAAAAATTAACATTTGAACATTTGAGATAATAACTGATAATTGATTTTAAATAGAAGACAAATGAAGAGTCTGTGGAACAAAACTTTTTGGTGTGATTATAAATTTCCTTTCTTCTAATGTTATTTTTATGTCTGTTAAGTGGACTGCTAATGGCCGAGGGCGGGGACCCCGGCGGTCTGATCCTCGGCTACAGAAGCTGGCCATTGGGACATGGAATGTCACCTCTCTGGTGGGGAAGGAGCCTGAGCTAGTGTGTGAGGTTGAGAGGTTCCGACTAGAAATAGTCGGACTCACCTCAACGCATGGCTCTGGCTCTGGAACCAGTTTCCTTGAGAGGGGTTGGACACTCTTCCACTCTGGAGTTGCCCCTGGTGAGAGGCGCCGAGCAGGAGTGGGCATACTGGTTGCCCCCCATCTTGGTGCCTGTACGTTGGGGTTCACCCCGGTGAACGAGAGGGTAGCCTCCCTTCGCCTACGTGTGGGGGGACGGGCTCTGACTGTTGTTTGTGCCTATGCACCAAACGGCAGCTCAGACTACCCACCCTTTTTGGAGTCCTTGGAGGGGGTATTGGAGAGTGCGCCTCCTGGGGACTCCCTTGTTCTACTGGGGGACTTCAACGCTCACGTGGGCAATGACAGTGAGACCTGGAGGGGTGTGGTTGGGAGGAACGGCCCCCCTGATCTGAACCAGAGTGGTGTTCTGTTATTGGACTTCTGTGCTCGTCATGGATTGTCCATAACGAACACCATGTTTAAGCATAAGGGTGTCCATATGTGCTCTTGGCACCAGGACACCCTAGGTCGCAGTTCGATGATCGACTTTGTTGTCGTCTCATCTGATCTGCGGCCGCATGTCTTGGACACTCGGGTGAAGAGAGGGGCGGAGCTGTCAACTGACCACTACCTGGTGGTGAGTTGGCTCCGATGGTGGGGGAGGATGCCGGTCAGACCTGGCAGACCCAAACGTATTGTGAGGGTCTGCTGGGAACGTCTGGCAGAGTCTCCCGTAAGACGGAGCTTTAACTCCCACCTCCGGGAGAGCTTTGAACACGTTCCGAGGGAGGCGGGGGACATGGAGTCCGAGTGGGCCGTGTTCCGCGCCTCTATTGTCGAGGCAGCTTATCGGAGCTGTGGCCGCAAGGTTGTTGGTGCCTGTCGTGGTGGCAACCCTCGAACCCGGTGGTGGACACCGGCAGTGAGGGATGCTGTCAGGCTGAAGAAGGAGTCCTATTGGGCCTTTTTGGCTTGTGGGACCCCGGAAGCAGCTGATAGGTACCGGCAGTCCAAGCGGCATGCGGCTCGGGTGGTTGCTGAGGCAAAAACTCGGGCGTGGGAGGAGTTCGGAGAGGCCATGGAGAATGACTTCCGTACGGCTTCGAGGCGATTCTGGTCCACCATCCGGCGTCTCAGGGGGGGAAAGAGGTACGAGACCAACACCATTTATGGTGGAGGTGGCGTGCTGCTGACCTCAACTCGGGATGTTGTGAGTCGGTGGGCGGAATACTTCGAAGACCTCCTCAATCCTACTGGCACGTCTTCCACTGAGGAAGCAGAGCCTGGGGACTTTGGGTCGGGTTCTCCGATCTCTGGTGCTGAGGTCGCCGAGGTGGTTAAAAAGCTCCGCGGTGGCAAGGCTCCGGGGGTGGATGAGATTCGCCCGGAGTTCCTTAGGGCTCTGGATGTTGTAGGGTTGTGTTGGCTTACGCGACTCTGCAATATCGCGTGGACATCGGGGGCAGTTCCCTTGGATTGGCAGACTGGGGTGGTGGTTCCCCTATTCAAAAAGGGGGACCGTAGGGTGTGTTCCAACTATAGGGGGATCACACTCTTAAGCCTCCCTGGTAAGGTCTATTCAGGGGTTCTGGAGAGGAGGGTCCGTCGGATAGTCGAACCTCGGATTCAGGAGGAGCAGTGTGGTTTTCGTCCTGGTCGTGGAACACTGGACCAGCTCTACACCCTCAACAGGGTCCTGGAGGGTGCGTGGGAGTTTGCCCAACCAGTTTACATGTGCTTTGTGGACTTGGAGAAGGCATTCGACCGCGTCCCTCGGGGGGTTCTGTGGGGGGTACTCCGGGAGTATGGGGTACCAGGCCCTTTGATAAGGGCTGTTAGGTCCCTGTACGACCGGTGTCAGAGCTTGGTCCGCATTGCCGGCAGTAAGTCAGGCTCGTTTCCGGTGAGAGTTGGACTCCGCCAAGGTTGCCCTTTGTCACCGATTCTGTTCATAACTTTTATGGACAGAATTTCTAGGCGCAGCCAAGGTGTTGAGAGGATCCGTTTTGGTGACCTTAGAATCGCTTCTCTGTTTTTTGCAGATGATGTGGTCCTACTGGCTTCATCAGTTCGTGATTTACAACTTTCACTGGAGCGGTTTGCAGCCGAGTGTGATGCGGCCGGGATGAGGATCAGTTCCTCCAAATCCGAGGCCATGGTCTTGAGCCGGAAAAGGGTAGCATGCCCTCTCCGGGTCGGGGAGGAGGTCCTGCCCCAAGTGGAGGAGTTTAAGTATCTCGGGATCTTGTTCACGAATGAGGGAAAACTGGAGCGTGAGATCGATAGGCGGATAGGTGCAGCGTCCGCAGTGAAGCGGGCGCTGTACCGGTCTGTCGTGGTGAAGAGAGAGCTGAGTCAAAAGGCAAAGCTCTCAATTTACCGATCGATCTACGTTCCCACCCTCATCTATGGTCATGAGCTTTGGGTTATGACCGAAAGAACAAGATCTCGGATACAAGCGGCTGAAATGAGTTTTCTCCGCAGGGTGGCTGGACTCTCCCTTAGAGATAGGGTGAGAAGCTCAGTCATCCGGGAGGGACTCGGAGTAGAGCCGCTGCTTCTCCACATCGAGAGGAGCCAGTTGAGGTGGCTCGGGCATCTGGTTAGGATGCCTCCTGGACGCCTCCCTGGTGAGGTGTTCCGGGCATGTCCCACCGGGAGGAGACCCAGAGGAAGACCCAGGACGCGCTGGAGGGACTATGTTTCTCGGCTGGCCTGGGAACGCCTTGGGATTCCCCCGGAGGAGCTGCTCCAAGTGGCTGGGGAGAGGGAAGTCTGGGCCTCCCTACTTAGGCTGCTACCCCCGCGACCCGACCCCGGATAAGCAGAAGAAGATGGATGGATGGATGGATGGACTGCTAATGCTCACATTTAGGAGTTTAGCAAGTCACTGTGCTTTTTACATCTTTTTAATAATTCAAACTGAATAATAAATGGCAATTGCAGAGAAATGGGTTGCTCTGCAGTTAACAGAGCATTTAAATAAAAGCCCAACTTCTCTCCATCCCATGCAATTCGGGTTTAGGAAGTATCACTCTACAGAGACAGCCACCTGTTACCTTCTGGAAAATCTAAAACAGCTTCTAGATCAGGGCGGCTTTGTGGGTGCTGTGTTCCTTGACCTGAAACGTGCTTTTGACACAATCAACCACAACATTCTTCTTGCTAAACTAACTCATTTTAATTTCTCTAATAGTGCCCTCTGCTGGATGAAATCATATCTGTCTGATAGAAAACAAGCAGTACAAATAGAAAACTCACAATCTACCTTTCTTACCTGCTCAGCTGGAGTCCCACAGGGCTCAATACTGGGACCAATCTTATTTAGCCTATATGTTAATGATTTGCCAAATGTTTGCAAAACTGTAAAAATGCAATTATATGCAGATGATACTGTATTGTATGTTCATGGAAAAACAAAAAATGAAGCTGCTGCTGTGCTTTCTAGTGCCATGATGCCGGTGTCTCACTGGCTCCAGGACTCTTGTCTACATCTCAACACTAAAAAAACAGTCTGTATGTTTTTCTCTCGGCTGCCACCAGATAATGGGCATCCATCTGTGTTGGTCAATGGCGAGACATTAGATGTGGTTGAACAATTTAAATACCTCTGAGTCATTTTTGATTCCAATCTAAATTTCAAGCAACATGTAAAGAGAATTTCACATATAATTAAACTTAATCTGGCAAACTTCAAACATATAAGACCTTCTCTGACAACAGAATCAGCAAAGGCTTACATGCATGCCATGATCTTCAGCCATATAGCCTATTGTTATACCACATGGTCTCACACTTCAGAGATCGTCATGAAGCCCCTAAAGACTCTTTTTAAGAAAACACTGAAATTTTTTGACAAAAAGCCAATACAGTATCATTATTGCAACATCATAAATAAGTACAAAATTTTGGATTTTAATAGCTATCAGATTTTTATGGACGTTTGCCTGATTTTTAAAGTTTTAAATGGACTTGCTCCTCCTCCTTTAATATATTTTATAAGTAAAAAAACAAGTGCAGTAAACACAAGAGAACTGACCAGAGGAGATTGTGATGTGCAGCGGCGCAGGACTAAATTTGACCAAATGGTGGTGTCCATCAGAGGAACCAACATGTCCTCATTCCCTACTCGTCATATATTGACGCTTGGGCCCAGGTCCCTCCGCGTCACATACTTGATGCGTCGGGTCGTCCCTTCTCGTCACTATTTGGTGTGCAGGGTGCTCTCATTTGCTTGTTTGGGCTTGTTTGGGGTTCAAGGGTTAAATAAAAGGGGAATGGTTAAGTTTAGGGTTAGTTATAAGGTTAGGCTTAGTGTTTAATTTTTGCCAGTAAAATCATTCCTCTTCATAACAACAAAAAAAAAGACGAAAGTGCTTCACTAAGACACGATCACAACTTATCATTTCCCTACACACCAAATAATGATGAAACGGGTGACCCGCCGCGTCAAATATACGACGCGGAAGGGAACTCTGTGCCCAAGCGTCACACGTATGACGAGTAGGGAATGAGGATGGGTTGATATAGCACATAACACAACATAAAATCACAATAAAAATATGATGCCATAAGAAAATAGACAAAGTAATCTACACATGAGTGCACTTCTGGTTAGTTTTCAGCCAAAGTTTCAAATAGTTTTTAAAGCCAGAGTAGGCGCCACAGTTCCTGATGGAAACTGGCAGTGTGTTCCATGACTGGTTGAAAACTAACCAGAAGTGCACTCATGTGTAGATTACTTTGTCTATTTTCTTATGGCATCATATTTTTATTGTGATTTTATGTTGTGTTATGTGCTATATAGGTGATGTTTGTATTTTTCTCTGCTCTTTTGTTTTGTGGGATGTTTCTTATTCTTGCCTGCCTTAGGACAACGGATGAAAATTAGCTATTGTGCTAACTTCGGCATATTTACATTATGCTTACTGCTGTCATGTTGATTAATATGCATTGTCCTAACTTAAATAAATAAATGAAATGAAAATGCCTGCAAAGGCCCTTGTCTGAGGTGTGTGTGTCAGGGCCCCCTCTGCTGGTTGATGAAGGACAGGCTGAACTGTCTTGATCCTGCCACTCTGCTTTTTGTTCTGTTTCATGAGCGTTTTCATGTCTCCTCAATATTAACAGAGAATTTATCCCTAATTTGTCACATTTTGTCTTTTGTTACAGTGACAGATGATGATACAGTCAAGAGGTACTATGCCAAGTTTGAGGAAAAGTTTTTCCAGACATGTGAAAAGGAACTTGCCAAAATCAACACCTTTTATTCTGGTAATTACAACAACCTCACACTGCACAGCTCAGCAGGATATTTTTCAATGGCTCACTATCTTAAACCTTCTTTCTCTTCAATCACCACCAGAAAAGTTGGCTGAGGCTCAGCGGCGGTTTGCCACCCTGCAGAATGAACTGCAGTCCTCGCTGGACGCCCAGAGGGAGAGCTTGGCCAGTGGGCGGGGCCTCAGGAGGAGGAGGACTGTGTTCGCCCTGTCACAGAAGGAGCGATGCAAACACAGGAACATACAAGACCTGCAGCTGGCCTTTTCTGAGTTCTACCTTAGCCTCATTCTGCTCCAAAACTACCAGGTAGATGCTCTCACAGACACATGCACATATGCAACGCGCACGCTCGTACACGCATGCACACTTCCCCACACGCATGCACACTTCCCCACACACAAACCATGAAACCACTACAAACGTAATTATGGTACTGTTGTAATATACGTACAGTGGGGCTTGAAACTTTGTGAACTCTTTATAATTTTCTATATTTCTGCAAAACTATGACCTAAAACATCATCAGATCGTCTTACAAGTCCTAAAAGTAGACAACGAGAACCCAGTTAAACTAACAAGACCAAAATATTGTACCGTACTTGCTCATTTATGTATTGATGAAAATGATCCAATACTACATATTTGTGAGTGGTAAAAGTATGTGACCCTCTAGGATTATCAGTTAATTTGAAGGTGAAATTAGAGTCAAGTGTTTTCAATCAATGATGATGATCAGGTGTGAGTGGACACCCCGTTTGATTTAAAGAACAGGGATCTATCAAAGTCTGATCTTCTCAACATGTTTGTAGAAGTGGATCATGGAGGAACAAAGGAGATTTCTGAGGAGCTCAGAAAAACAGTTGTTGATGCTCATCAGACTGGAAAATGTTACAGAACATCTGTAAAGAGTTTGGACTCCACCAATCCACAGTCACACAGATTTTGAACAAATGGAGGAAATTTAAGACCATTGTTACCTCCCCAGGAGTGGTGGAACAACAAACATCACTCCAAGAGCAAGACGTTGAATAGTCGTCGAGGTCACGATGAGCACGAATGAACACAGCAACATCATGTGATTGGTTTTTTTCACAGTGAATATTCTGGTTATTTATTCATGAGTCTAACAGCCTCAGAGTAGAAGCTGTTCCTCAGTCTAGTGGTTCTACACTTGATGCTCCTCAACTTCCTTCCTGAAGTGAGTGTGCTCTTTCATGATGCAGGTGTCTCTCTTCCTGCATCTGGAGGTGTACATGTCTGTGATGGTGGGGAGACTGACTCCAACATCTTCTGTGCAGCCTTCACCACTCTCTGTAGAGCTTTCCTCTCTGCAGCTGTGCAGCCTCCATGCCACACGTTGATGCTGGAGCACAGGATGCTCTCCACTGCACACCTGTAGAAGGAGGTGAGGACTGAGCTGCTCAGACCAGCTCGTCTCAGCCGTCTGAGGAAGTAGAGTCTCTGATGACCTTTCTTGATCAGGCTGGTGGTGTTGTTGCTCCAGCTGAGGTTATCATTCATGTGTACACCCAAGTATTTGTAGCTGGAGACCACTTCCACTGCAGATCCACCTATGTTCAGTGGGGCATGGGTGTGTTTGTTCCTTCTGAAGTCCACAATCATCTCCTTTGTCTTCTTCACATTCATGTGAAGATTATTCTCTTTGCACCAGCTCTCCAGGTGTTCCACCTCCTGTCTGTAGCTGGACTCATCATTGTTTGTGATGCATCCCACCACCGCTGTATCATCTGCAAACTTTACAATATGACAGCCTGGATGGGTAGCTGCACAATCATATGTGAGCAGAGTGAATAGATGCGACATGTACGGCGGAAAATACGGTAGATAGATAGACCGACAGACAGAACCAACCAACACACCCACCCACCCACGACCACAAGCCACTGTATCTGTTGTGCCGGTCCCAAGTCCGGGTAAATGGTGAGGGTTGTGTCAGGAATGGCATCAGATGTAAAACACTTTTGCCAAAACCGTAATGCCAGTTCATCAAAGTGAAACCATACCGGATCGGTCGAGGCCCGGGTTAACAACGACGCCACCGGTGCTGTTGACAAACAGTGTGCCGGCAGAAATTGTTCTAGTGTTTGTCGTAGACTACAAGGAGGGAAACGTGTCAGGAGACAGAGAGAGAAGAGGAAAGTGAAGAATGTAGGACTGAGGGTTGCAACTCTAAATGTGGGGACAATGACAGGCAAAGGTAGAGAGCTGGCTGACATGATGCAGAGAAGAAAGGTAGATGTTTTATGTGTCCAAGAGACCAAGTGGAAGGGCAGCAAGGCTCGCAGTATTGGAGCAGGGTTCAAACTGTTTTACCATGGTGTGGATAGAAAGAGAAATGGAGTAGGGGTGGTCCTGAAGGAGGAGTTGGCAAAGAATGTAGTAGAGGTGAAGAGAGTGTCAGATAGGGTGATGTGTCTAAAGGTAGAAGTAGAAGGTCTGATGCTAAACATAGTCAGTGGTTATGCTCCACAGGTTGGATGTGATGGGGAGGAGAAAGATAAATTTTGGAAAGATTTGGATGAAGTGATAGAGAGTATTCCCAGGGAGGAAAGAGTGGTGATTGGAGCAGACCTGAATGGACATGTTGGTGAAGGAAACAGAGGGGATGAGGAAGTGATGGGTAGGTTTGGTGTCAAGGAAAGAAACCAGGAAGGACAGATGGTGGTGGATTTTGCCAAGAGAATGGAAATGGCTATAGTCAATACCTATTTCCAAAAGAGGGAGGAACATAGAGTGACCTATAAGAGTGGAGGAAGGAGTACACAGGTCGACTACATTCTGTGTAGAAGAGGAAACCTGAGGGAGATTGGAGACTGTAAGGTTGTAGCAGGGGAGAGCGTGGCCAGACAGCATCGGATGGTTGTGTGTAGAATGACTGTTGTTGTGAAGAAGAGAAAAAGAGTAAAATCAGAGAAGAAGACCAAATGGTGGAAGATGAAGAAGGAAGAATGTTGTGAGAAATTCAGAGAGGAGCTGTTAAAGGCTCTGGGTGGTAAGAAAGAGCTTCCAAGTGACTGGGCTACTACAGCAACAGTAATTAGAGAGACAGGTAGGAAGGTACTTGGTGTGTCATCTGGACAGAGAATGGATGATAAGGAAACCTGGTGGTGGAATAGTGAAGTGCAGGACGCCATTCAAAGAAAGAGATTAGCCAAGAAGAAATATGACAGTGAGAGGACTGAAGAGAGGAGACAGGAATATAAGGAGATGGGACATAGAGCAAAGAGGGAAGTAGCTAAGGCAAAGCAGAGGGCGTACAATGAGTTGTATGGGAGACTGGACACTAAAGAGGGCGAGAAGGACTTGTACCGATTGGCAAGACAGAGGGATCAGGCTGGAAAGGATGTGCAGCAGGTTAGGCTTATTAAAGATGGGAATGGTAATGTTCTAACAAGTGAGGAGAGTGTGACAGGAAGATGGAAGGAGTACTTTGAGGAGCTAATGAATGAAGAGAATGAAAGAGAAAGAAGAGTAGAGGTCATAGAAACTGTGGACCAGGAAGTGGGAAAGATTAGTGAGGGTGAAGTCCGGAAAGCTCTGAAAAGAATGAAGAAGGGGAAGGCAGTAGGACCTGATGACATACCAGTGGAGGTTTGGAAATGTCTTGGAGAGATGGCAGTGAGGTTTTTGACTCAAATATTTAATGGAATATTTGAGGGTGAGAAAATGCCTGAAGAATGGAGAAGAAGTGTGCTGGTTCCCATTTTTAAGAACAAGGGTGATGTACAGAGTTGTAGCAACTACAGGGGAATTAAGTTGATGAGCCACACGATGAAGATCTGGGAGAGAGTTGTGGAAGGAAGACTTAGACAAGAGGTGACTATCTGTGAGCAGCAGTATGGTTTCATGCCAAGAAAGAGCACCACAGATGCATCTTTGCTTTGAGGATGTTGATAGAGAAGTACAGAGAGGGTCAGAAAGAACTCCATTGTGTGTTTGTGGATTTAGAAAAAGCATATGACAGGGTACCAAGAGAGGAGGTGTGGTATTGCATGAGGAAATCTGGAGTGGCAGAAAAGTATGTTAGACTGGTACAGGACATGTATGAAGACAGCAGGACATGTATGAAGACAGCAGGACATGTATGAAGACAGCAGGACATGTATGAAGACAGCAGGACATGTATGAGGACAGCAGGACAGTGGTGAGATGTGCTGTAGGAGTGACAGATAGCTTCAAGGTGGAGGTGGGAGTGCATCAAGGATCGGCTCTGAGCCCCTTCTTGTTTGCTCTGGTGATGGACCGACTAACAGATGAGGTCAGGCAGGAATCCCCATGGACTATGATGTTTGCAGATGACATTGTGATCTGTGGTGAGAACAGGGAACAGGTGGAAGAGAACTTGGAGAGGTGGAGGTATGCACTTGAAAGAAGAGGAATGAAAGTCAGTCGTAGTAAGACAGAGTACATGTGTGTGAATGAGAGGGAGGCCAGTGGAACAGTGAGGCTACAAGGGTCAGAGGTCACAAAGGTGCAGGACTTCAAGTACTTGGGGTCCACTGTCCAGGAAAATGGGGAATGTGGTAAAGAGGTGAAGAAGAGAGTCCAGGCAGGATGGAGTGGATGGAGAAAAGTTTCAGGAGTGATTTGTGACAAAAAGGTGTCAGCAAAGGTCAAAGGAAAAGTTTACAAGACAGTGGTGAGACCAGCTATGTTGTATGGTCTGGAGACAGAGACATGGACAAAAAGACAGGAGACAGAACTGGAAGTGGCAGAAATGAAGATGCTGAGGTTCTCCTTAGGAGTGACAAGGATGGATAAGATCAGGAATGAGATCATCAGAGGTACAGCACATGTTGAACAACTGGGAGATAAAGTTAGGGAGGCCAGACTGAGATGGTTTGGACATGTCCAGAGGAGGGACAGTGGGTATATTGGTAGAAGGATGTTAGAAATGCAGCTGCCAGGAAAGACAAAGAGGAGATATATGGATGCAGTTAGAGAGGACATGACGGTAGTTGGAGTGAGGACAGAGGATGCAGAGGACAGAGTGAGGTGGAGGATGATGACTCGCTGTGGAGACCCCTGAAGAGGGAAAAGCTGAAAGAAGAAGAAGAAGACTCTGGTTTCTACCCTGATGTATGCTCTGCTTTCTAGTTTTTCAATTGTTGAAAAGTAAAGTCCCCTCTATTGCACCTGGTTTTGGATAAAATTGCTCCCTGTGCTCGCTCGTCAGGATCCATCACTGCGCTGTCTTAGACAAGCCAGAAAAAATGAGGGAGAATGAAGAAAAACAAAGATAACCTCCCTCTGTTCCTATGATGCTCAGTGTCCAACAACATTATGGTTTACTTGCATTCCCTGTTCAACTCCAGTTCATCTCAAAAACTACCAGCATTAGCTTTTCAAATTGTTCAGCGCCGGGAGACACTGGCGTACCACTTGTTTATTTTTATAGCAGAATATTTAATTCAGTACATTTGACCGTAAAGATTTGAATACATTTGTGGCCTGTTTATTTTATTTATTTATGTTTTGGAGGAAGAGTTTGCTGAAATGACTGACGGTTACTTTTTTGTTTTATTCTGACTGATCTGTTCGATGTTGTATCGTTATTTAAAACTAAGAGGGTTTTCCCTCCAAATCTCACACATCATTTAAATGTTAATTGTTTTGTTATAAATGATAAATGTTTTTAATTCGGCTTGTCTTATAAGCAGTGGTGCTACGACCCAGGAAGGACCTGCATCTAATCCAGGAGGCTAAAGATTGCTCGTAAAGTGGAATAGGGCAACAATATTTTAATAATGATCTTTTTGTTGATTTCTACTGTTTTGTGATTGGTTAGAATCTAATCAAATTCAAAACTAGACATTTGATTGCACAGCCCAACTGAAATAAAACAAAATAAAAAACTGACTCCGGGTACTTTGGTTGTTTTGTAACGCTGAGGCCATGACAACTTTCATTAACCACACTTGTCTCTGACCCAACCCAACTTTGTGTCCTTACAGAACCTGAACTTCACAGGTTTCAGGAAAATCCTCAAGAAGCATGATAAAATTTTGGAAACATCCAGGGGGGCTGACTGGAGGGTGGGCCACGTTGAAGTGGCTCCATTTTACACCTGCAAGAAGATCACACAGCTCATTTCTGAGACTGAGGTTCAATCACGTGCACACACACACACAAACACACAAACACACACACACAAACACACAAACACACACACGTCCACGTCTTGAAAGAACGACTGACAGTAATACCTCTTGTGTCCTTCAGGCGTTGGTCACCACAGAGCTGGAAGGAGGAGACCGGCAGAAGGCCATGAAGAGGCTCAGGGTTCCTCCACTGGGAGCTGCACAAGTCAGTCAACCACCACACACACACACACACACACACACACACACACACACACACACACACACACACACACACACACACATACACACTCACTTTCCATTCACTTCCATTGCTTGTTAATGCAGACAAATGGGTTTTTACCTGTTTGTTAAAGAAAAAGGTGCAGATAATAGAAAAATCTTGCAAATTGTGATACATTTGGAAAGATGATTCTCTTTTGAAGTATTTGTTGGCCATTTGAAAATCCAAGATGGCGGCCTTTTTCAAGATGAACTTCTTTTTGCACAGTAACCATATGGTAATGCAATGAACTGATCAGTTTGAATGATCTTTGTTTATATGTTTTCTTCTGTCTTTAGCCTTGTACTGTGCAAGTAACACACGAGTGAGAGCACAGAAGAGTTGTCATGACAGTTGGTGGAGCAGAGGTCCAACGGGTCTACCATGTGTGTCCTTATTGAGTCCAATTCCAGGCAGTAGAACTAAATGTTTTTGTCAACCATTTTGAAAAGTGGCCACCATCTTGTATTTTTTAGATGGTCAATCAGGTATAATTGTTCAGAAGACTCTCGGGAACAATCATGCTACATTTCGTGCTTGGATCACATTTTGCACGAATCTTGTGCAAACTTTGTTTTAGTTGTTAACTACAATGGTCAATGGAACAACTTTAAACTGACTGAAGTAGTCCAAAAAATTATTACACATCAACTAATTGAAATCAATCATTGGGTTTGAATTTTGGTTGACCAGACTTTTTTTTGTAAACCTAATGAACCTGGCTACTCTGTAGCTTTACTTTTAATGGAGCATTAAGCCCTCAAGATGATTGTGTGTGAAAGGTCCAGTAGATCAGTGGGTTCTGAAATACTCTGACACCAAAAACTACAACACATTTAAAGTCATTTAAATCCTCTTTCCTTCCCATTTCCATGCTCACCACATCTACATACCTAAATGTATTGAGTTGCTGCCATGTTGCCGTGGCTTATTAGTTGTAACTCAACAGCCGTATCTCATGAAGTGGTCAGTGAGTGCACAGTACACACTACAGTGATTGTATGTCACATTACATGAGTCAAAAAGTGCACGAGGTGTGGAACCTTGTTGTCTAATCACAGGTGTATTGAATCAGACAGAAGAACATGTGTATCACATGATAGTTACGCTGCTCGTAGATCCATGTTGCTTTTGCTAACACAATGTGGATGTGTTCACAGCCTGCTCCTGCGTGGACCACCTTCAGAGTGGGACTGTACTGTGGAGTTTTTCTTGTCCTAATGGTCACTGTGGTCATTACAGGTAACACAAACACTTCGTTTTCACTTCCACCAACTTGAACCTTGTTCCTGAAGCAGAAATAGTTGCATTTTCTGTAACTTTGTAAAAATTTGTTTATGGGGAGTTGTGTGTGTGTGTGTGTGTGTGTGTGGGGGGGGGGGTTCCACAAACTTTTTTTTGTTTGTTTGTATTTTGAATGTCCAGAGGACCCGACAATTTTTTTTTAAATACCTGGATTATTGAGCATGCATCAGGATAGTATTCTGTGTACTTTTACTAAGTTACTAAGTTCATGTACACACTATTTGGTAAGCTCTAGGTGTAGAAAATATTTCAGTCAAAAGATTTTTCCTGCTTTGATCCCTGGGAATATTCAATCACATTTTTCCCACGGGACTTGTGTGTTAGTCAACAGTTAAGTCTTTGGTTCAAATTGACTGATTATTGAACAGATGAATATCACTTTATGTTCAGTAAACAGAAACAAACTACAGTATTTTCTGGTGTATAGGTCACACCTGTGTATAGGTCGCATTGTCCAATTATCACCAATAGATTGGAAAAATCCCTAGATAGGTCGCACTGGTGTATAGGTCGCACCTACGTTTAGCTCTGCTGCAAATGTCTGCCACAGGAGCGCACAGCAAGGCTTTTAAGAAGATTAACACTTAAAAACAATTATTTGTTTGATAAAAATTATAGCAAATATGTGTCTGAGCTGAACTTTTCCTTAATAAATGAACGTAATTGTGAAATGAGCTGGATTTTAAAATTTGTTTCACCGAAAATGATAACAAGACATATATAGGTCGCAGGCCTTGAAAAAAACATAAAAAGGTGCGACCTATACACCGGAAAATACAGTACACTTTATTGTGTCTCGTTGAGTGACACACGTGTGATGTTTGGTTATAATACAACACAATCCCCTAAGCATAGATGTTTAGGTCTTACATTCCAGTCAAGATGGCATTGAAAAGAAATTTGACTTATTGAATCCTGCAGAGAGAGACCCTGTTTGATCAGGATTACTACATGTTCATTTCAGTCAGTAAACAAGCAGGAACTTGTTTTCACTTTTCAATGTTCAATGTTTTTACCTCACAGTTCTTTTCTCATTTTTTCCTGTATTTACAGGAGCCGTGACGATTAAAAGTTCTACAATTTGGCCCATGGTCCGAATCTACAGAGGAGGCTTCCTGATAATAGAGTTCCTCTTCCTTTTAGGTATATACACACAAACACACAGTTACTGCCTGTTCACACTCCGTGATGTTTGGGTACCTTGTGTGAGAACTCATGCTCAGCTTGGACCGAAGCTTTGATGATATCATTTCCATGTCTAGAGTATGTTTAGGTGATGGAAAATGGATAAAGTCATCCGTAGTAAGAGGAAAGGAGATGCTGAGCAGCAGTTTCACCGTGATGTTGGTTCATGATGTGGTCAGCCTGATGGGGCTGTTTTTGTGTCTTCATCAGGAATCAACACGTACGGCTGGAGGCAGGCTGGAGTTAATCATGTTCTCATATTTGAGCTCAACCCCCGAAATAACCTGTCTCACCAGCATCTGTTTGAGGTCAGAACAACACGCATGCCATGTCAGAAGATTGTTTTTCAGAGGGACTAATGGCATCTGACATTTGACCCTGGCAGGTGAAAGTTCACAGTGGCACCAAATGTGTGTGTGTGTGTGTGTTTTACCAGATTGCCGGCCTGTTGGGGGTGCTGTGGTGCGTCAGCCTGCTTTCCTGTCTCTTCTATGAGAGCATCCTGGTTCCAATGCAGGCCAACCCTTTGGCTCTTTATGGCTTTTTTCTCCTGTTCCTCATCAATCCTTTCAAGACCTGCTATTACAAATCACGCTTCTGGCTGCTCAAACTCTTGGTAAAACCATGTTCACCTGCATATGTTATATGCATACACTGAACAAGAATATAAACGCAACTCTTGTGTGTTTGCTCCAATTTTTCACAAGCTGAACTCAAAGACCTTAGACATTTTCTTTGTACACAACAGGCCTTCCCTCTCAAATTATGTTCACAAATTTGTGTAAATCAGTGTTGGTGATCGGCACTTCTCTTTTACGAGATAATCCATCCATCTCACGGGTGTGGCATATCAAGATGCTGATTAGGCAACATGATTACTGCACAGGTGTGCCTTAGGCTGGCCACAATAAAAGGCCACTCTAAGATGTGCAGTTTTATCACAGCACAATGCCACAGATGTAGCCAATGTTGAGGGTGTGCTATTGTCCTGCTGACTGCAGCAATGTCCGTGTTCAGAGAATTTGGCAGTACATCCAACCAGCCTCACAATTACAGACCACAAGTCACCTGTGCTACACAAATAATATTAAGCTGTTTGCTAAAAATGAGGAGACATTGACTCACTGATCCACCTCACCAGGATATACAGCAAGGACATTGAAATGTCATTCGGACTGGATAAATACAAATGAATGGTATGCAAGCAGTGGTGGAGGAAGTACTCAAACACTGTACTTAAGTAAAAGTACAAAGAAATAGACAGAAATGTACTCTAGTAAAAGTAGAAGTACCATATTAATGTTTTTACTTAAGTAAAAGTAAATAAGTACTTGCTTTTAAAAATACTCAAAGTATTAAAGTAAAAGTACTTGCTGATTCTATTACCTAATGCAATGTTCTACAATATCATTAAGTGTGTGTACTGTATGTAAATTTTCTGTAATACATTAATAGTGTTGAGTCATTTTAATGAACAATGCTGCAGATAATGCATGTTTTTATTGTGTTTACTCTGTGACACAGTTCACACTTGGACTTTTGATTCTGTGTGTCAGAACTTCAGGGATGACCTGCAGAGTTAAATGTCATTAAGCAAAATATGAAAGAGGAATGATTATATCTTTGAAAGTTTTTATTTAACACAAAACAAAACCAATGTGTCATTTTAACTGCAGTAAAAACATTTAATTAAAAGTTGTCTGACAGAAAAAAGAAGCATTAGCCCTAACAAAGGAACATGCTCTGATAATTTCAGCTCCAGTTTGTCATCTGCTCTAGTTAAAATACTGTCTAGTCAATCTTGTAATGGGTCAATATATGAACAATACTTTAACTTCCTGACAACATTTTCTAAACTTGGACCTGAGTGTCGAGACATTAAGAGACATCTCTTGTCTCCTAACATCCATGAACTGACACATTTTAATGTTACAGCAAGAATTTATTGTTCAAGTTCAGAATACATTGGTTTTCAAAGTTTCTGAGTCCAGTCTGTCTCTTTAGGGAGAGAGAATCTGTCCTGCTGTACTGAACAGTCTTTCAATAATATTTCAATAATATTTCAATAATCTTTCAATAGTCTTTCAATAAGGTCATGGGTGTTGTGTATCTTCTGGCTGACTCTGCGGTGGAGTCCATTTTGGGTGTGTTGGCGGTGCTGTGGGTGCTCCCAGCTCAGTGATGTATATAATAGGGATGTACAATATTAATGGCATGGTGTCTGTATCGGCTGATATTAGCGATAAAGTTCAATATTGGACATTGTCCATTCCATCAAAATAACTCTGAAGAAGGTGCACGAGAAGCTCAAGAAATACCAAGAAATACCAAGAGCTGAAAGAGGAAATGCAGACGTTGTGGAGAGTCAAAAGTGTCAGTAGTGCCAGTGGTCACTGGAGGATTTGGTGCTGTGACCCCCCAAACTGGAAGAGTGGCTCCAACAGATCCCAGGAACAATGTGAGAGAGCTCTGTCCCGAAGAGATCAGTCTTAGGAACAGAACCCTCAAACTCCCAGGCCTCGCAGTGGTTCCCAACCCTGGTCCTCGACGAACACCACCCTGCATGTTTTAGTTGTTTCCCTGCTTTGGCACACCTGATTTGTGTCAATCAGTGATTAACAGGCTGCTCCAAACATGTAACATCTTAATACGTTGCATTCAAGTAACATATGTTTTTAGTACAATACATTGACTAAACCAGCTTCTGGTTCAGTTCCTCCAAATCCGAGGCCATGGTCTTGAGCCAGAAAAGGGTAGCATGCCCTCTCCGGGTCGGGGAGGAGGTCCTGCCCCAAGTGGAGGAGTTTAAGTATCTCGGGGTCTTGTTCACGAATGAGGGAAAACTGGAGCGTGAGATCGATAGGCGGATAGGTGCAGCGTCCGCAGTGAAGCGGGCGCTGTACCGGTCTGTCGTGGTGAAGAGAGAGCTGAGTCAAAAGGCAAAGCTCTCAATTTACCGATCGATCTACGTTCCCACCCTCATCTATGGTCATGAGCTTTGGGTTATGACCGAAAGAACAAGATCTCGGATACAAGCGGCTGAAATGAGTTTTCTCCGCAGGGTGTCTGGACTCTCCCTTAGAGATAGGGTGAGAAGCTCAGTCATCCGGGAGGGACTCGGAGTAGAGCCGCTGCTTCTCCACATCGAGAGGAGCCAGTTGAGGTGGCTCGGGCATCTGGTTAGGATGCCTCCTGGACGCCTCCCTGGTGAGGTGTTCCGGGCATGTCCCACCGGGAGGAGACCCAGAGGAAGACCCAGGACACGCTGGAGGGACTATGTTTCTCGGCTGGCCTGGGAACGCCTTGGGATTCCCCCAGAGGAGCTGCTCCAAGTGGCTGGGGAGAGGGAAGTCTGGGCCTCCCTACTTAGGCTGCTACCCCCGCGACCCGACCCCGGATAAGCGGAAGAAAATGGATGGATGGATGGACATTGACTAAACATGCATTTAGAAGAAGTGTTTAAATCTAACCAACAAAACTGGCAAAAAGTATTTGCTCTCAGCTTTTTAACCATTTTTGAAGTTTTATCTTAACCTAACATTATAAGCAAAGTTTAAAAGTATGGTTATTTCAGAATAAAGTCAAATAAAATTTAAGACTAAATGACACTAAAAACAGGTGCTTCTACGTAATGTGTCTCATTTCATAAATAAATCCTTTAGTGCTGCAGGGGCCCAGCAGTTTGTGCCGCGGTCGGCAGGTTCAAGCTCAGGTTCTGTCAGGAAAGGCATCTGGTGTGAAACTGTTAACCAAATCTATCACGAGAGCTCGCTGCGGTGACCCCTGAAGAAGGGGAGACAGGTTGGCTCGACTAAGTTAGTGAAGTGTGAATGAGAACCCCACCTGCTGAAAATGTAAATAAATGTTCCGAATTTTAGTCCTCAATCAAACGGAGTCTACCGGACTATCAGCTGTGAAAACGATCTGACAGTCACGCCCAGCTTTCTTCTCTTGTCCTGAATTAGTCCGTTCTTCTTTTGTGAAAGAGCCCCCTGGTGGACAGATTGGTTGATAACAGACCTTACCCTCGTCATCACACAGAGCTGAACTGCTCTGGCTCTAATCTAACATCTAACAGGGGTGGGCAACTTTTTTTTCCCAGAGGGCCAATCATATTTAAAGCAAGTCAAGAGTCGCATAGAGAGTTGGTAAATCCATTTTCTTTAGGACAGGTAAACTGGAGGACATCTTCCGTCTTTTTCTTGTTGTCCCTTCACAGTTTCGAGTGGTCACTGCTCCTTTCCATCATGTTGGCTTTGCTGACTTCTGGCTGGCTGACCAGCTGAACTCCCTGGTGGTGGTTCTGATGGACCTGGAGTATATGATCTGTTTCTACAGTTCTGAGCTGACCTGGACAGGACACGAAGGACTCCTAATTAACACAGGTGAGATCTTAGACCTTAGCACTGATGATGTGGTTCAGAGCAGTGAGGACTAATGCATTGTTGTGAAATTTTCAGAACAAAGCATGTGTAACACCTACTCTTACGGCATCCGTGCTGTCATCAAGTGTCTCCCAGCGTGGTTTAGATTTGCCCAGTGTCTGCGACGTTACCGGGACACCAAACGGGCTTTTCCTCATCTGGTTAATGCTGGGAAGTACTCTACATCCTTCTTTGTTGTCACCTTCTCTGCCCTCTACAGCACACACAAAGGTAAACTGGAGTTTAGGTTCTACTTTTATTAAAATCGTAATTTTTATGGACCAAAGATGGTTTGGAATATAGAAGCACACTCCAGGTTTTCATTTTTCACATAATCACAAGAATGTTGATAATATTAATACTAATAATGCTATCAAACTAATAATGCTATAAATTAAACATCTGTAATACTTAAAGATTTTTGTCCCCTGAGCGAAAAGGGGGAATTAGAAATACCTTCTGTCCGTTTGTCTGCCCATCCATCCGTCTATGTTGTGAGCATAACTTGTAAAATAAGTGACGTACTGACTTCCATTTTGGTGCGTTGCTGCATCTAGACATAAGAAAAGTTCCTTTTGTAAATTGGACTGCCATGTCAAAATCCAAAACGCCCATTTTATATACCGGTACAGTAGTCCCTTACTACTATGCGGTAGCGATAGTGGCAAGTAGCGATTGGATGTGCAAAGGTGGCAGAAACAAATCCCAGAAGACTTGCAGTTGTGTTTCTAAAAAGTACTAACTTGGAAGGGTAATGCATGTTGCATTTTTCAGATTTTGATATGTAAAGAAAAATGTTGAGTACTATGGATTAAGGCTGGGCCATATCATATCGTTCCCGGTTTTACCGGTATAAAAAGCTTGCTCGGGCAAAAAAGTTATATCATGATATGCTAATTTCATGACGTAATATGTCAGAGCGCCCCGCCCCCTTAACAGCCGAGTGCTTCAAAAAACTGCGCACCTCCCCTCCACCAGTCTGTACTGGTGTAACACTAATTAGTTACTGCTAAAATGCTAAAAACAAACAACGCGCGCGTGTCTCAGCTGTCTCTCCCTCCTGTTTTAAACTGCAGGCACAGACAGCTCAAATGTCTCCCCCTCCCCCCGCCCCGCTCTGAGCAGCCGCGGTGCTGCGTGTCCCCCGCTAAACTATCGTTACAAACACGTGCGGCTCCACAGTTGCTCCACGATCAGAGACAGATCAGTTAAAAAAATGGATCAGAGGAATGACACGTTCCTGCAGGAACAGATTAAGCTGAAACACCAACAAGCTTCAGGGTCAGCTGGACGCCTTGTCACAAGTTCTGGAAGTTATGGCTCATTTAAAGGCAACATATATTTTGTTGTAGGTTTCATTTATGCTCTGTTCTTAAGCTTAATTTTATTTAGTTGTTTTAGGAAACTACACGTACTTTAGTTTTTGTGGTTGATTTTGTTGATCTATATTTTGTGCAGACTTTTTCAATCTAAATAACAGCTCATTTTTATTTTTATACTTGGAGACTGAATACTTTACTAAATAAAGTAATTTCAGTAAAATTACCCCTTTTGGGTTTTTTAAATTTTATATAATACTGCAAAGCAACATGTTACCGTAAGTTAATTTTGTCAAATAAATAAATTTGATTTCTGTTTTTTTTTTGTTATATCACGAAATTTATCGTTATTGTGATAATGCTCTGAAATATCACGATATAATTTTTGAGCCATATCGCCCACCCCTACTATGGATCATTGTCTACACTTAACTGGTATGTGCAACTTTGTGGGGGTCTGTCACATAAAATCCAGTCAAACACTTTACAGTTTGTGGTTGTAATGTGACAAGAATGCTGAAAAATTCAAGGTTTGAAGACTTTTTCAATATACAGCACTGCATTTGTAGACTTGCTTGAATTGTATCTCAAGCCTTGAGAGTGTTGCTTCAATCCAGCCAGGCCAAAAGGCTAAAAAGTCTCAATCCAGTCTGTAAAAAAGACAATCAGAAATTCAGACCTTTGACTGTCAGAGTACTTTATACTAACTGGAGGTTTCTGTCAGGTGCCCGCCCTGAAGCTCAGATCTACTTCTATCTGTACATTGCCTGTCTGGTGATCAGCTCTTGTTATACGCTGATCTGGGATCTGAAGATGGACTGGGGCCTGTTTGACCGCAACGCAGGAGAAAATACCTTCCTGAGAGAGGAGATTGTCTACCCACACAAGGTATTTGGTACCACAGACAGATGGTTTGAATTCCAGAGAACTTACTTTAACCCTGCTGTGTTCTGCACTCTCTCCCTCCAGGCTTACTACTACTGTGCCATCGTGGAGGATGTTCTCCTGCGTTTTATCTGGATTTTAACAATCACCCTCACTTCGCTCACTAGTTTTTCAGACATCGCAGACGTTTTGGCTACAGTACTGGCTCCACTAGAAGTCTTTAGGTAAAAGTAGTTTTTGCTGAGTTGTGTTTCTTTTGGTTTTTCTTCAGAACCATTGTTTTGCCCCAGCTTTTCTGTCCCCCGCCACAGAGCGAAAAGGGGGAGTTGGAAATGCTCTCCATCCGTCCGTGCACATTGAGCAAGATAATTTGAAAAATAAGAGACACCAACTTCCATTTTGGTGTGTGGTTACATCTATGTGTTTATAGATATATACCAGTATACGTACAGTATATCCAGAGCTTAATTTGTAAACCAATTGATGCCGGAACACAAATAGTGGGTGGGGTGGGGTGGGGTTCTGGGGGACCTCCCCCAGAAAATTTTGAATAGAGTAGATGCCATTTCCTGCATTTTGGTGTATTTTAACAGCCTGTTAAACATCTACGTTTACCTACATTTGTAAACACTTGATTAAGTTACTATTTTAGCGAGCATGTGTGTAAATAGAGCAGCTCTGATTCTGTCCAGAGTCCTAACCCCACCTCCCCTCACTTCACGGTTCGAGCAGAACTCTTCTTCCCTCAATTCAGTCCTGCGCGTTGTTGCTGCTGCTCCAATCTCGATCACCACTGCCTTCATTCAGGTGCTTCAATTCTCAGTTGTCCAACTAAGGGCAATCCATCCATCCATTTATTTATTTTATGAAAGTAAATGATCTTTTCAACATTTTGATCACAGTTATTTTGACACATTAGCGTCATTGTTTTGATACATGATTAATGTGAATAATGCACATCAAATATTTCTCTTTTTTTTATTTATTTTTTTACTGTAAGCTTTTTTATTTATTGTCTGAAATATATGCAGGAGTTCCGACACATCAGCAGTTGTGCACGCTGTAGAGCTGTCTGGAGACACTCCTGTCCACAAGGTGCGCTGTTGAAGGCATGTCCCACGGAGATGAAGACACTTCATCCCAGCGGGACATGCCGTCCACTAGGGCTTTAACAGACTACTTGAGAAACTACACATCGATTCTTAGGACATCTATCGAGTTTTTTAATTTCACGTCGAGTAGTCGTAGTGACATCATCACATCGCAGTTACAGAACAGAAAATGAATCAACTTCCTGTTTGGAACGCGTTGCGAACAGGTGTTACACCAAATTCTGTGACCACCGTATATTGTGACCATAGGGGGCGGTGTTTTGATTTGATTTGATTTGATGTTTATTCATTCATTTTAAAAGAACAATACAAGACAGTTTCATCAGATACAAGAATACAAGTAGGATAAAATGAAGGGAGCAGAAAGAAGATGAAATCTTATTATATCTGCCCCTTATTTCACAGTTTGTTCAACCAATGATAACCTTCAAGCAACATCACAGAATGAATAATTCTACTTATTTTTCTAACTGTAATACACAAACTACATCACAAAATGAATAATTCTACTTAATTTTTCTAACTGTAATACACAAACTACATCACAAAATGAATAATTCTACTTAATTTTCTAACTGTAATACACAAACTACATCACATAATTCTACTTAATTTTTCTAACTGTAATACACAAACTACATCACAAAATGAATAATTCTACTTAATTTTCCTAACTGTAATACACAAACTAGATCACAAAATGAATAATTCTACTTAATTTTTCTAACTGTAATACACAAACTACATCACCCATAATTCTACTTAATTTTTCTAACTGTAATACACAAACTACATCACAAAATGAATAAT
>JBBPBX010045539.1:0-26981 GCA_038048925.1 Garcialebias charrua
TATGTATATGTTGTATATGTATGTATATATATATATCAGTGGTGGGCAACGCTAATCAAAAAATTAGTTCCACAATTTCTAAAACGCTTATTAATATTTTTAGGTCCACAATTTCAAAAGCACAAATGTCTTATGAAAATTAGGGGAAGCTAATCTAATCCGCTATTTATATTCGACAATTGGTAGCCGGCAGCGTTATGCAATATTTGCACTACACTGCCAACTGTTATGTTACCCCATAACTTGCCTTGGTCGCTGTATTTTGTATTTTGATTGGGAATCACTGTATCACTGTATTTTGATTGCACCACTCTAATTGTGCTGTTTCTTAGTAGGTTTGTTCACTGAATATTGTATTGATTGTATTGATGTTTTATGGTTGATGTTTTTTTATGTTTTATGTTTCTATATTTTATGTACCGTTATGCCGAAGCAAATTCCTAGTCTGTGAATCATGTTCATTGACAATGGCGATAATAAACAGAATCTGAATCTGAATCTGAACTGAAAAGTAACTAAAATGATCCTAAAAGGATGAAATTACAAAAATCAAAGGATTTATTTAATACTTTACGTACATATATTCTATTCGGCCACGAAATTAACAAAAAAGAATGATCTTTTAATCCCTAAGACCACTTTTAAATCTGAAATACACGGGCGTTTCGCCACCGCATTTATACATAAAAGTAACCCAAATACATAAAACTAACGACTCACCGTCGAGTGGTCGACACAAAACACACAATAAAATCCTCCGGCCGCGTTAATTTGGCTTGAAACAGCGGGGTTCTCTGCGGATTTATCCAAGAAACCCAGCACAACCAGCTAGCCACAGAATTAGCCCCCGAGTTCACCTCTGACCCGGAAGATGTCAAGATGGAATAGTCCATTTTTAGTAGGGGGATACAGAAATCGACCGGTTTTTGTATTGCGTTTTTAATGATCGTTTTCATCGTAACTATAATTATTTTTATGTTAAATGTACATTAACAAGCAGGAGCAATGTTAGGGATGTAGGTGACTGGCGGGGCGGGGCGGGGCCGGGGCCACTGCTGAAATGGGGCCCCAAGCAACGGCATAATTTGCCTACATGGTAGATCCGTGTCTGTTCTCCTCTCTGCTCTTTACGGTGAGGGAGGGGAAAAATGCAAAACAAGCAGCTACGGAGCCAGCATAAGAGCCCCTAAATAAGTTTATTCATTTTTACTGATAGATAATCAGAGTCAGAGAGTCAGAGTCAGAGAGTCTTTATTGTCATTTGCACCGCATGTGGTACATGAGATGAAAACGAGATTATGTACACGAGGTCCCAGTTACATCCAACAACAAATGAAAGAGAAAAACAGTAATAACATCGAGAACTAACTAAGAAAAACATCAACTAGTAATACACTAAGCCTAATATAGTGGGAATAAACAGCAGCACGAACATGAGTTTGTATGAGCAGATGGTCACAGATGGTCACAGATGAACACAGCAACAAGAAAACATATCAGCATCACCATGATGTGATATTTTGCAGTGTTTATTTTAATTTTATTTTTATTTATTCATGAGTCTAACAGCCTCAGGGTAGAAGCTGTTCCTCAGTCTAGTGGTTCTACACTTGATGCTCCTCAACCTCCGTCCTGAGGGGAGTGGGGCAAAGAGTGAGTGTGCTGGATGAGTGAGGTCTTTCATGATACAGGTGGCTCTTTTCCTGCATCTAGAGGTGTAAATGTCTGTGATGGTGGGGAGACTGACTCCAACAGACTTCTGTGCAGCCTTCACCACTCTCTGCAGAGCTTTTCTTTCTTCAACTGTGCAGCCTCCATGCCACACGTTGATGCTGGAGCACAGGATGCTCTCCACTGCACACCTGTAGAACGAGGTGAGAACTGGGCTGCTCAGACCGGCTCGTCTCAGCCGTCTGAGGAAGTAGAGTCTCTGATGACCTTTCTTGATCAGGCTGGTGGTGTTGTTGCTCCAGCTGAGGTTATCATTCAGGTGTACACCCAGGTATTTGTAGCTGGAGACCACTTCCACTGCAGACCCACCTATTACCAGTGGGGCATGGGTGTGTTTGTTCCTTCTGAAGTCCACAATCATCTCCTTTGTCTTCTTCACATTCATGTGAAGATTGTTCTCTTTGCACCAGCTCTCCAGATGTTCCACCTCCTGTCTGTAGCTGGACTCATCATTGTTATAATTAGTTATTAGTAATGTTGTCGAAATTAGCGCGTTAATTATTTGCGTTATTTTATTAATTATGACGCGTTAAAATAAAATAACGCAACGATTATTTTGAAAAGCTCCCCCCGGATGCCAAATCTCACTTCCGGTTTCCGCTTGCTAACGCTGTTAGCGCAGGCACCGTACCTGCACTCACATGCGATCACTGGACTTCTGCTAGCAATGATAACTATTTGGGTGTCACGGCTCACTTTATTGATGACAGCTGGAGCCTGCACTCCTTTGTTTTAACTGTGAGTAAATCTACCGAGCGCCAGGCATGCGCGCAGCACGTCCAGGCGGCCGCACACGAATGGAACATTGAGAAAAAAAACAACAACGCTCGGGACAGACGGTGAAATCCCCCTGCTTACAGAGGCTGAGCTTGGAAAGCTGAAAAAGTTGGAGGAGCTACCTGAGCCATGCAGGTACGGTTTTATTTCTTTTTCTTTGTAGTCAAGTTAATACTGTATTGGTTAAGTCAGTGGGTCGGTTAAGCTGTGTAAATAAACCAAGTATGTGTGTGTGTGTTAAAAAATAAAATATAATTCTTCTTTCTGCTCCCTTTTCATTCAGTATTTTTCTTTTTGATGAATTTGCTTGTTTTATTCTAAATGAATGAGTAAATGAATTAAATTAAATAAAAGCTCTAATGAATTTTTTTTCAGTCAACCTTTACTTACACAGGTTAGTCTCAATGAGCCTCAAGGACTCATTTACAAGAGAGACCTGATTATTGTTTATTAATTTGTGTTTTCACAGGTATGTTACAGAAACTGGGTGGACAGAAGTACATCTCCTGTTCTGTGGTGCTGCCTGCCTTCTGCCACATGTTCAGAGTCATGGAGCCTTCAGATGATGATACTGTCAACATACTGCGATTCAAGAAGGCCTTTTGTGAAGACCTGGCTCAACGAAAGGAGAACTCCAATCTCACTTGGCTCAAGAATGCTACTGCACTTCATCCCAGGTTCAAGGACTTAAAATGCAAGTAATGTAGAGACTGGTTTGCCTTAGTAGCTGGATAAATAGAGAGTAGATCTCATACATGTGGTTTAAAACAAAGCAGAAATGTTCTGTAAGGTTCTAAAGCTCAGTTCACACTAATTCATACAGTTTATCAAACAGTAAACCACAAAATGAATGTTTGCAATGCACTTTAGTTATGAGCTGCATTTTCTTTACAAAATTATTTCTAGTTTTTAAACACTGTGTGAAAGTAAAAACAATAAAGGTTATGACTTAACTGATGAATGAATCCATCTTTATTATAAGTTGCCTTAAAGTGTTTAATCGTGATTAATCACGATTCATTTTAAAACTGATTTGCGATTAATTAGTTAAAAAAATTAATCGCAATCTCCAATACCCCCTCCAAGGACTCCAAAAAGGGTGGGTAATCTGAGCTGCCGTTTGGTGCATAGGCACAAACAACAGTCAGAGCCCGTCCCCCCACATGTAGGCGAAGGGAGGCTACCCTCTCGTTCACCGGGGTGAACCCCAACGTACAGGCACCAAGATGGGGGGCAACCAGTATGCCCACTCCTGCTCGGCGCCTCTCACCAGGGGCAACTCCAGAGTGGAAGAGTGTCCAACCCCTCTCAAGGAAACTGGTTCCAGAGCCAGAGCCATGCGTTGAGGTGAGTCCGACTATTTCTAGTCGGAACCTCTCAACCTCACACACTAGCTCAGGCTCCTTCCCCACCAGAGAGGTGACATTCCATGTCCCAATGGCCAGCTTCTGTAGCCGAGGATCAGACCGCCAGGGTCCCCGCCCTCGGCCACCACCCATCTCACATTGCACCCGACCCCTTTGGCCCCTCCCACAGGTGGTGAGCCCATGGGAAGGGGGACCCACGTCTCCTCTTCGGGCTGTGCCCGGCCGGGCTCCATGGGTAAAAGCCCGGCCACCAGGCGCTCGCCAGCGTGCCCCACCTCCGGGCCTGGCTCCAGAGTGGGGCCCCGGTGACCCGCGTCCGGGCGAGGGAAAACTTAGTCCATTTATTTCACTCATCATAGGGGTTTTTGGGCTGCACTTTGTCTGGTCCCTCACCTAGGACCTGTCTGCCTTGGGTGACCCTACTAGGGGCATGAAGCCCCTGACAGCATAGCTCCTAGGATCATTGGGACACTCAAACCCCTCCACCACGGTAAGGTGGCAGCCCAGGGAGGGTTCCTTGGAGGGGGTATTGGAGAGTGCGCCTCCTGGGGACTCCCTTGTTCTACTGGGGGACTTCAACGCTCACGTGGGCAATGACAGTGAGACCTGGAGGGGTGTGGTTGGGAGGAACGGCCCCCCTGATCTGAACCAGAGTGGTGTTCTGTTATTGGACTTCTGTGCTCGTCATGGATTGTCCATAACGAACACCATGTTTAAGCATAAGGGTGTCCATATGTGCTCTTGGCACCAGGACACCCTAGGTCGCAGTTCGATGATCGACTTTGTTGTCGTCTCATCTGATCTGCGGCCGCATGTCTTGGACACTCGGGTGAAGAGAGGGGCGGAGCTGTCAACTGACCACTACCTGGTGGTGAGTTGGCTCCGATGGTGGGGGAGGATGCCGGTCAGACCTGGCAGACCCAAACGTATTGTGAGGGTCTGCTGGGAACGTCTGGCAGAGTCTCCCGTAAGACGGAGCTTTAACTCCCACCTCCGGGAGAGCTTTGAACACGTTCCGAGGGAGGCGGGGGACATGGAGTCCGAGTGGGCCGTGTTCCGCGCCTCTATTGTCGAGGCAGCTTATCGGAGCTGTGGCCGCAAGGTTGTTGGTGCCTGTCGTGGTGGCAACCCTCGAACCCGGTGGTGGACACCGGCAGTGAGGGATGCTGTCAGGCTGAAGAAGGAGTCCTATTGGGCCTTTTTGGCTTGTGGGACCCCGGAAGCAGCTGATAGGTACCGGCAGTCCAAGCGGCATGCGGCTCGGGTGGTTGCTGAGGCAAAAACTCGGGCGTGGGAGGAGTTCGGAGAGGCCATGGAGAATGACTTCCGTACGGCTTCGAGGCGATTCTGGTCCACCATCCGGCGTCTCAGGGGGGGAAAGAGGTACGCGACCAACACCATTTATGGTGGGGGTGGCGTGCTGCTGACCTCAACTCGGGATGTTGTGAGTCGGTGGGCGGAATACTTCGAAGACCTCCTCAATCCTACTGGCACGTCTTCCACTGAGGAAGCGGAGCCTGGGGACTTTGGGTCGGGTTCTCCGATCTCTGGTGCTGAGGTCGCCGAGGTGGTTAAAAAGCTCCGCGGTGGCAAGGCTCCGGGGGTGGATGAGATTCGCCCGGAGTTCCTTAGGGCTCTGGATGTTGTAGGGTTGTGTTGGCTTACGCGACTCTGCAATATCGCGTGGACATCGGGGGCAGTTCCCTTGGATTGGCAGACTGGGGTGGTGGTTCCCCTATTCAAAAAGGGGGACCGTAGGGTGTGTTCCAACTATAGGGGGATCACACTCTTAAGCCTCCCTGGTAAGGTCTATTCAGGGGTTCTGGAGAGGAGGGTCCGTCGGATAGTCGAACCTCGGATTCAGGAGGAGCAGTGTGGTTTTCGTCCTGGTCGTGGAACACTGGACCAGCTCTACACCCTCAGCAGGGTCCTGGAGGGTGCGTGGGAGTTTGCCCAACCAGTTTACATGTGCTTTGTGGACTTGGAGAAGGCATTCGACCGCGTCCCTCGGGGGGTTCTGTGGGGGGTACTCCGGGAGTATGGGGTACCAGGCCCTTTGATAAGGGCTGTTAGGTCCCTGTACGACCGGTGTCAGAGCTTGGTCCGCATTGCCGGCAGTAAGTCAGGCTCGTTTCCGGTGAGAGTTGGACTCCGCCAAGGTTGCCCTTTGTCACCGATTCTGTTCATAACTTTTATGGACAGAATTTCTAGGCGCAGCCAAGGTGTTGAGAGGATCCGTTTTGGTGACCTTAGAATCGCTTCTCTGTTTTTTGCAGATGATGTGGTCCTACTGGCTTCATCAGTTCGTGATTTACAACTTTCACTGGAGCGGTTTGCAGCCGAGTGTGATGCGGCCGGGATGAGGATCAGTTCCTCCAAATCCGAGGCCATGGTCTTGAGCCGGAAAAGGGTAGCATGCCCTCTCCGGGTCGGGGAGGAGGTCCTGCCCCAAGTGGAGGAGTTTAAGTATCTCGGGATCTTGTTCACGAATGAGGGAAAACTGGAGCGTGAGATCGATAGGCGGATAGGTGCAGCGTCCGCAGTGAAGCGGGCGCTGTACCGGTCTGTCGTGGTGAAGAGAGAGCTGAGTCAAAAGGCAAAGCTCTCAATTTACCGATCGATCTACGTTCCCACCCTCATCTATGGTCATGAGCTTTGGGTTATGACCGAAAGAACAAGATCTCGGATACAAGCGGCTGAAATGAGTTTTCTCCGCAGGGTGGCTGGACTCTCCCTTAGAGATAGGGTGAGAAGCTCAGTCATCCGGGAGGGACTCGGAGTAGAGCCGCTGCTTCTCCACATCGAGAGGAGCCAGTTGAGGTGGCTCGGGCATCTGGTTAGGATGCCTCCTGGACGCCTCCCTGGTGAGGTGTTCCGGGCATGTCCCACCGGGAGGAGACCCAGAGGAAGACCCAGGACGCGCTGGAGGGACTATGTTTCTCGGCTGGCCTGGGAACGCCTTGGGATTCCCCCAGAGGAGCTGCTCCAAGTGGCTGGGGAGAGGGAAGTCTGGGCCTCCCTACTTAGGCTGCTACCCCCGCGACCCGACCCCGGATAAGCGGAAGAAGATGAATGGATGGATGGATAGTTAAAAAAATTTAATCGATCAACACCTCTAGTTATTAGCGGTACTGCATTTTAAATAAAAATAGCACAAATCCGCTTATGAATTATAAAAGTTAGTCACTCCGCTGTTACGCTGACAAAAACGTTAGGTCCGCTGTAAGCGGATTAGCGCATTAGCGGTCCCTAGCGTTCATGTGCCCACCTTTGCAATCTACATATGTATGTGTGTGTCTTATCTCAGCCTTTAAAACCTGAACCACACTCTCTGCTCTTTGAATTGATAAAGCTCCTCGGATGAAGAGTGAAACGTCTTCTGTTACAAATAAAGTCCAGTTGTTTCTGTTTTGAAAGTTTTTTGTTTTTATCATGTCCTGGATGACTGCGAAACTTCACCAGCATGTATGGAATCTTGTCATTTGTGCTGTTTTTCACGGAGACAAAAAGCACGTGTCAGCATGGAAACACTGGGATTGCCACACTTCTTTATCAGTCAGGCTGGTTTGCGGACACTGCTAGTTCCCTGCATTGTAGCCAGAGCTTGAGATGTGTACGACTGTATCCTTCAATGTGTTCCAAGTCTATTTAGTTTCCGGGGATGTCGTCTCCATTTGGGTTGACATGGAAAAAAGTATTAGAGTTGGTCTTTACTCATGCGGTCTGCCATGTTGTTCACCTGACATCCTGGACATTAGGGGTTTCTCACAAAACTCATGAGGTCATTCCAGACCAACGCCATTTTAATAAAAGTCTGTTGTGTATTAGGTTAGCATGACGTTACCAGGTGCAGTCTTGCAGCAGCTCTGTTGGAGAAGAGCACAGCTCTTTCTCGGCTGAAACTGATGGGACATAAAGCTAAAGCCTCTGTGTACTTCAGCTCCGCCTCGCTCCAGTCTGCAGGAACACAAACAGGTGAAGAGAAGACAAGATGGAACTTTATTGATCCTGAAAGAAATTGTTGTGCCTGTTTCAGTACAAAGGAACATACACAAGGACTCACACAAGATATAAAAAATAACAGCGACTATAAAAATACATGTGAAATGTGGTCAACTGTTGGGTTGTTGGTTTCAGGGCTGCAGTGGATGGAAGTCCACTGCAGGGCTTCAGTCAAATCCAGTGAGTCCAGTAAAGATTTGATTTACAAACTTATTTATAAATGACAACTAACGCAGCTTTGAAAACTTCTTTAAATGGGTCCAAACTGTTTTCACTTGATTCTGAACTGATCTAAAAAAAATGTTGAATTGGTTTACTAAATGTTCTGATGATGCTCATTAATCCAGGTAGGAAAATCTAACAAAGTCAGGTGCTCTGGACGGATTAAAATAAATAAATAAATAAATAAATAAAAACTTGCTGAAACAGTTCACCTTTTATCCAAAAATACTTCTTCAGTCTGAGGAGCTGCAACAAACTCATCCTTATAAATAGCACCTTCTCATAGTGAATCAACCAGTTTGTTGTTGACATCCAGAACTGGCTGTTCACATGAGGAAGGACCATCAATCTAATGATTGTTCGTTAGTGCTCTGATGGCAGGGGGCTGACTGAGGGGCCGTTTACACGGTGCATATTTTGAGTGAAACCGCACCTTTCTCTCTGCAGTTCTGCTCATCATTTACACGACACCACTGGCCCCCCTCTTTGAGTCCAGAGGTTTCTGAACCCACCTCTCAGAGTGGAGGTTTTTCGCTGACCCCCTGTTGATAACATAAACATCTCCTGCTGAACCTTTGTGTTACACCACATGCACGCGCGAACAGACAGCATATTTCTATCAACATGGCGGCGGACACACACCGCTTTCTGAACTTTGACTGATGGAATATTGAGTCTCATATTTATTTAATCTACACCTGAATGTAGCTGCTGTGACCAACATCTGTGTTGGAAAAGACACAGCTGGATCCAGTTCTAATATCACTCTTTATTGAACGAGGCAGGATGATATTTCACGCACCGCGTTGCAATAACAGTTTAACAATAATAAACAGTACAGTATTTATGATAGTGTGGGAGATATATAAAGTTATCTGAGCTAAATGAAGCTGTCTGGACTCAAGTTACGTGATTTATTAAAGTTGAAAATGAAGACACTAGGTTTATTTATTTATTTATTCAACACCACAAACTATGTCACACAAACTTCTTCTTCCTCCGGCTATTCCCTCTTCAGGAGTTGCCACAGCGAGTCATCCTCCTCCACCTCACTCTGTCCTCTGCATCCTCTGTCCTCACTCCAACTACCTCCATGTCCTCTCTAACTGCATCCATATATCTCCTCTTTGTCTTTTTCCTGCAGCTGCATTTCTAACATCCTTCTACCAATATACCCACTGTCCCTCCTCTGGACATGTCCAAACCACTGTCCCTCCTCTGGACATGTCCAAACCACTGTCCCTCCTCTGGACATGTCCAAACCACTGTCCCTCCTCTGGACATGTCCAAACCACTGTCCCTCCTCTGGACATGTCCAAACCACTGTCCCTCCTCTGGACATGTCCAAACCACTGTCCCTCCTCTGGACATGTCCAAACCACTGTCCCTCCTCTGGACATGTCCAAACCACTGTCCCTCCTCTGGACATGTCCAAACCACTGTCCCTCCTCTGGACATGTCCAAACCACTGTCCCTCCTCTGGACATGTCCAAACCACTGTCCCTCCTCTGGACATGTCCAAACCATCTCAGTGTGTCCTCTCTAACTTTATCTCCCAGTTGTTCAACATGTGCTGTACCTCTGATGATCTCATTCCTGATCTTATCCATCCTTGTCACTCCTAAGGAGAACCTCAACATCTTCATTTCTGCTACTTCCAGTTCTGTCTCCTGTCTTTTTGTCCATGTCTCTGTCTCCAGACCATACAACATAGCACATCTCACCACTGTCCTGCTGTCCTCATCATACCTGTCAAGTTTTGGATTTAAAAATAAGGGAAATTTTCTGCCGGGTACGCCGAGCCATCCCACTAGCCCAGGGATCTGCAACCTTTATGATCAAAAGAGCCATTTCTGCCCCTTTGTTCACTAAATTAAACGTTTCCGGAGCCACAATACCTGCTACAACTGGGATTCTCAACTGGTGGCCCACAGACCACTTTAAGTTTGTTAGAGGACAATTTTCTGACCTGTAGTTTTCTGGCCATTGTAAAGCTGAAAATATCTAATGATTTGTTGATATTTTTATATTTTAGACTAAAAAAGACCAGATTATCATAAAGAAGGAAAAATAATGTGATCTTTCCCAATTAAAAAATAAAATAATGAACTATGCAGGTCTAGGTAAATTATTTTAATTGTGGAAAAATTAAATATCCTACTTCGAATAAATAAAGTTAACTTATGTTTTACTCCTTCTATTAGTTCTAGTATTCACACATTTGCAAAGGAAATGACAGGAAAAACTGCTAAAACTAGCCCTTTTTGTTGTTATAAGAACAAATAAAATTCAGTTTAAAGTTAGTTTTGATCAAAGCTTGGAAGAGCCACTGCTGAGGGACCAAAGAGCCGCATGTGGCTCCAGAGCCGCAGGTTGCAGACCCCTGCACTAGCCCAACCAAAGTCCAGAACCCCTTACATTTTAAGACAGGTTTACAAGAAATCTAAAATAACTACCTATCAGCCTCTTTCAAACCAGTTATGTGATCACAATCTGACAGGCCTACCTTTGTGCTTGACGGATTTTTCATGCTGACGGACATCGTTCCTTCCCCCATGAGAGAGAGACACTAAAGTCGCGGTTACAAATCTTAAAAAACGCGTAATAAACTTTAGGAAAGTAAATTCGCTGTCCTATTTTTCAACATACCGTATTTTCCGGTGTATAGGTCGCACCTTTTTATGGTTTTTTCAAGGCCTGCGACCTATACACCAGTGCGACCTATTTATGGATTTTTTTCCATATTTTTAGACCAATTTTTGGCTGAGTTATGGCCCTTTTTCCCTGTTGCATAAAATGGTGCAGTACCAGTTTCGGCCACCAGGGGGCAGTGCAAGTGCAGTACCAGTTTCGGCCGCTATGATCGCTAAAGAGGCCTGTACCAGTATTCTGCTTTATTTACAGATTTATTTGGGTGTAGCTGTAACTGTCAAAGTGCATTTCAATCAGCTGCACCTCCAGATGCTGCATATTTCAGCTCACAGTCAGCTCCACCTCCAGATAATAATAATAATAATAATGAATTCCATTTATAATGCACTTTTCATTAATAAAAATCTCAAAGTGCTACAAAGTGTAACAAAGCAAAGATCAAAATGAAACAAGTGATAAAATCAAATAAAATCAATAATAATATCGACTAAGATCAAAGATAAAATCATGTGGATGCAGATTAGGCTTGCTTAAAAAATAAATAAAATAAAACAAGTGATAAAATCTAGTAAAATATAATAAAATTGCTGCAGCTATCCTGCACTGGTTTCCACAGCAGCTGCAACTCTGAGCAGATCACCTTCAGCTGCAACTGATTTGTCATTTATTAACAAAAATTAAAGTGAGACACAGTCTTACAAAAAAGGCAGCCAACAAACATTTTTTTAGGAGTCTGTAGTTTAATTTTAATGATGTTGGTGGTATTTACATTTTGAAATAAGCTGATTTGTAATAATTTATTAACAAATATCAAAGTGAGACACAGTTTTACAAAAAAGGCAGCCAACAAACATTTTTTTAGGAGTCTGTAGTTTAATTTTAATGATGTTGGTGGTATTTACATTTTGAAATAAGCTGATTTGTAATAATTTATTGACAAAAATTAAAGTGAGACACAGTCTTACAAAAATGGCAGCTAACAAATGTAGGTGCGACCTAGGTGCGACCTATACACCGGTGCGACCTATACACCGGTGCGACCTATTTACGGATTTTTCCAGTTTATTGATAAATATTAGACACTGCGACCTATACACAGGTGCGACCTATACACCAGAAAATACGGTATTTACACGAAGTCTTAACTTTTTTGGCAGGGACGCGTTCTCTCTCGTTACATCCATCTCTGTGTTTTTCCGGGTTTGTTCCTGACCGCGCCAGCCCTAACATCGCGAGAACTGCCACCGAGGCGACTGCAGGTGGCAGTTCTCGCGAGACTAGTGACAGAGGCACCGGAATGTTTTTTTTTTTTTTTTAAATAATATTATAATACGGGAGATTTCCGGGAAAATAATAATTCGGGATCACGACAGGAAAGAGGGGTAAAATACGGTAGTTTCCCGGCCAAAACGGGAGACTTGACAGATATGGTCCTCATACATGTCCTGTACCAGTCCAACATACTTTTCTTCCACTCCAATTTCCTCATGCAATACTACACCTCCTCTCTTGGTACCCTGTCATATGCTTTTTCTAAATCCACAAACACACAATGGAGTTCTTTCTGACCCTCTCTGTTCTCTATCAACATCCTCAAATCAAAGATGCATCTGTGGTGCTCTTTCTTGGCATGAAACCATACTGCTGCTCACAGATAGTCACCTCTTGTCTAAGTCTTCCTTCCACAACTCTCTCCCAGATCTTCATTGTGTGGCTCATCAACTTAATTCCCCTGTAGTTGCTACAACTCTGTACATCACCCTTGTTCTTAAAAATGGGAACCAGCACACTTCTTCTCCATTCTTCAGGCATTTTCTCACCATCAAATATTCCATTAAATATTTGAGTCAAAAACCTCACTGCCATCTCTCCAAGACTTTTCCAAACCTCCACTGCAGTGTTTCCCCTACCATTATATAGGCGGAGCGCCCCGCCCCGTCAACAGAACCGAGCGCCCCGCCTATCCACCGCTCCAACCACCTGTCGCCACTGACGTAACGCTAAACTAGCAGCTTGCACTGTAGGTGCACTAGCTGAAAACCTAATAAAAGCAGCCTCATGCTGAACACTCAGCTGACCCCCCCCCCACACACACACACACACACACACACACACACGCGCGCGTGCACGGCTGACGTTTCACCCTCCCCACGGACAAAAAAAAAACCTGAACTCGTGTCTGAAGTTTCTCTCTGTACAGCTCCTACTGCGCGCGGCTGCGCAAGCGGTCCTTCTCCGCTGGAAAATAAATGAATAAAACTGAATGCACGACTGAAATGTTGTGTCTCTGCTCTGCTCTTAAAACGTTGGTTACGTACCGTAACCCCAGATTCTATGAGTAGTTAGCGGAGCCCTTTGGCTCCGCCTATTGGAAGTCTCCCCCCGCGCATGTTAATCAGCTGTGAGGGTCCCCGCCCCCAGTACGCAAATCACTGCGGCTTGTTTTTACTCTGAAAACAAACTGATTTCTAACACAAAGTTTATCAGTTTAAACACTTATAAAGTGTTTTTTAAAGCATGGGATGGTTTCTTCACAACTTCAACTGGTACATTTTGCAAAAAAACGATTTTCACTAATTTCTCAGAAGTTGAAGGTTTATTGATTTTTTCTCAGTTAAGAGTGTGCCGACTTGTTCCTGGTTTTGGAGTGGCTGGTCACAAATAGCTCAGGAAAACCTTGTAGTTACACAAGCTAGAATGAAATCCTTATTTGACAGGAGAGCAACCGTGAGATGTTTTAAACCAGGTGAGAAAGTACTAGCTTTATGCCCCTTTTCCACCGGTCAACTCGGGTCGGTTATTGCGTAATATGTGCGTCGCAGACACCCACTTTACGCCATTTCCACCGGATATTCCGAGCTGCCCCGCACCAGATTTCTGGTCTCGTTTCTGAGCAGTGACGACCCGCGCTCATGCGAGCCGGGAGGAGGAATGTGTGTGGACTGGAGCTGCTTTCACGGAAGCGAGGGAGCGAACACGGAAGTACTGTAAATGATTAAGTCAGAGTCAGAGTCAGAGAGTCTTTATTGTCATTTGCACCGCATGTGGTACATGTGATGAAAACGAGATTATGTACACGGGGTCCCAGTTACATCCAACAACAAATGCAAGAGAAAAACAGTAATAACATCTAGAATTAACTAAGAAAAACATCAACTAGTAATACACTAAGCCTAATATAGTGGAAATAAACAGCAGCACGAACATGAGTTTGTATGAGCAGATGGTCACAGATGAACACAGATGAACACAGATGAACACAGCAACAAGAAAACAGATCAGCATCAGCATGATGTGATATTTTGCAGTGTTTATTTTTTATTTTATTTTTATTTATTCATGAGTCTAACAGCCTCAGGGTAGAAGCTGTTCCTCAGTCTAGTGGTTCTACATTTGATGCTCCTCAACCTCCGTCCTGAGGGGAGTGGGGCAAAGAGTGAGTGTGCTGGATGAGTGAGGTCTTTCATGATGCAGGTGGCTCTTTTCCTGCATCTGGAGGTGTAAATGTCTGTGATGGTGGGGAGACTGACTCCAACAGACTTCTGTGCAGCCTTCACCACTCTCTGTAGAGCTTTCCTCTCTTCAACTGTGCAGCCTCCATGCCACACGTTGATGCTGGAGCACAGGACGCTCTCCACTGCACACCTGTAGAAGGAGGTGAGAACTGGGCTGCTCAGACCAGCTCGTCTCAGCCGTCTGAGGAAGTAGAGTCTCTGATGACCTTTCTTGATCAGGCTGGTGGTGTTGTTGCTCCAGCTGACACGGTAAAAACAATTATTTGTTTTTAAAATTATAGCAAAGATGGATCTTCAGCTGAACGTGTCCTTAATAAATTCACGTAATGCTCAAAACTGCAGGATTTTAAAAACTAGGGTCGCCACACTACAGTATATTTCATTAAAATGTAGCTAAATAAACAGATATAAAAATATATTTCATAGCTGACTGTTTAGCACGAGGGTTCCTGAGCTTAACAGCTCCTTAATAATGTCACGTAGTGGTCTGTTGCATTTAAATTGTTTTGTTTTGACTTCTTCCAAACCTCAGAAAATAAATTATAAAATAATCGAATTTTATTTAAAATAACTCCAACAGGTTACTGTTTGTACAGGAACATCTTGTGATTACATTCTGTTAGTAAAAAAAAAAATTCTACACAAAAGGGGTACAAAAAAGCTGTGGAAACAGAACTAGATGTGACCCGACCCGAATTGAGCCGATCTGAGCTGATCTGATCCGACCCAAGCCGAGCGGTGGAAAAGGGGCAGGGTTTCGGGGCCCAGTTTACAGGTGCGTTACTCTGGCCCGTATACAATTTTAAAGAAGGTCGGTGACCGTGATTATTTACTCTCTACGCCTGATCGGGGGTGTAATTCACGCTTGTGTCACAAACATGTTGAAACCGTATATTGAGCGGGCATCTGTGTTGGATAGGTCTGCCTGTTGTGTTTCTGTTGAACAGGAGAGTGCTGCGGTCGAGACAGAGACACACACAAAAGTGGCGCTATCCAGTACTGAAAGTGCTGAAACGGAGGAAAACAGGTTTTCCCCAGCGGTCACTCAGGATGCGCTGTCCAGCACAGAAATGGCTGAAACGGAGGATAACAGTTTTCCTCCGGCAGTCACTGAGGGAAAGCCTCAGAATTCGAACGTTTTGCAGAACTTGCCGTTTTATTTGCCACATATGGATTCCTTTAAACAAGCCGATATGATCCAGCTGATACATAAGTATGAAACACTGTTTGCAGATGTTCCTAGCCGTACGAACGTACTCAGTCATGATATAGATGTTGGAGAAATAAGACCCATAAAACAGCATCCGTACAGGGCAAATCCTGATAAACGTCGTCATATGAAAGCACAGGTGGAATACATGGTGCATAACAACCTAGCTGTGGCAAGTACGAGTGCTTGGAGTTCGCCCTGTCTTCTTGTTGTTAAAAATAATGGAGAGGACCGTTTCTGCACGGACTTCAGGAAGGTGAATGCTGTGACTAAACCTGACTGTTATCCCCTCCCTCGTATGGAGGATTGTGTAGACCACGTGGGGTCTGCCAAGTTTGTGTCAACGATTGATTTGCTGAAAGGTTACTGGCAGGTTTCCTTAATAACGCGAAGTCAGGAGATCTCCGCTTTCGTGACACCAGATGACTTCCCCCAGTACACCGTAATGGCGTTTGGAATGCTTAACGCACCGGCCACGTTCCAAAGGCTAATGAACGTGGTTTTGTCAGGTTTATCGTTCTGTGAGTGCTATTTGGATGATGTAGTGGTCTTTTCGGCTAGCTGGCCTGAGCATATGGAGCATTTAAAGGCTGTCTTCACGCGTTTGAGAGAAGCGAACCTGACAGTTAACCTAACCAAATGTCAATTCGGCCATGCAACCGTTACCTATTTAGGGAAAAGAGTGGGGGGGTCAAGTGCGTCCTGTGGAGGCCAAAGTAGAGGCTATTCTGGCTGTTCCAGTCCCGTCTAATCGCACAGAGCTCCATCGTTATCTGGCAATGGTTGGGTATTATAGGGGTTTTTGCAATAAGTTTTCCTCAGTGGCTGCTCCACTGACGGATCTGCTCAGTCCTAAAGTGGGGTTTTACTGGACGGAGCAATGTCAGGTCGCCTTTGAGCAAACTAAACATCTGTTAGTTAACGCACCAGTGTTGGCTGCTCCTCGTTTTGACGTGCCATTTAAGTTGGCGGTGGACGCATGTGACTCCGGTGTCGGAGCTGTCCTTCTCCAGGAGGGTGCTGATGGGGTGGACCATCCCATCTCTTATTTTTCCAAGAAACTGAACGGTTACCAGAAGTGGTATTCCACAATTGAAAAGGAGGCATTAGCCTTGATCATGGCTCTTGAACACTTTGAAGTGTACGTGGATGGTGCAAACAATCCCGTGGTGGTATTCACTGACCATAATCCGTTGGTTTTCGTGGAGCGTATGAGCAAAGGTGGGCGCCAGACCGCTAGGGAGCGCTAATCCGCTTATAGCGGACCTAAAGAATTTGTTAGCGTTATAGCGGATTGACTAACTTTTATAATTCATAATCGGATTTGCGCTATTTTTATTTAAAATGCAGTACCGCTAATAACTAATTATCTATCAGTAAAAACAAAAAAACTTATTTACGGGCTCTTAAATCAACCGGACGACTGCTAACAGACCATATCCTGTCAGCGCCGGATGTGGTCCGTGACAAAAAAGCGTCCCCCTCAGTCTCTTGGCTAGAGAGAGCGCTCTCTCTATAGCAGTTAGCAGCCAGTGTGTTACTCTGCAGCCTTATTGCTTGTTTTCGAAGAGTCAGACGAAGAGTTTTTAACATGGAGGGTGAACTTATGGATGTTTCTCAGCGGCCTACGCGACGCGTCTGGATTTAAAAAAGTAGTTCGCCATTTGCCCTCTTCAAAATGGCGGCGGCCACAGAAGCTAAGGACTTTCCAAGAAAACACGGTAAAAACAATTATTTCTTTGCTGAGAAAAAATATATTTCTTAGCTGACTTTATAGCACAAGGTTTTTCTGAGCTTAACCGGTTCACGAAATGGTCAAATCTGCTGGATTAAAAAAAGTAGTTCGCCATTTGCCCTGTTCAAAATGGCGGCCGCGACGGCCACAGAAGCTAAGGACTTTCCAAGAAAACACGGTAAAAACAATTATTTCTTTGCTGAGAAAAAATATATTTCTTAGCTGACTTTATAGCACAAGGTTTTTCTGAGCTTAACCGGTTCACGAAATGGTCAAATCTGCTGGATTAAAAAAAGTAGTTCGCCATTTGCCCTGTTCAAAATGGCGGTTAGCGTGTTAGCATTAGCTTCCGCTAGCATTGCTAATACATAAGCGCTTTTGAAATTGCG
Organism: Garcialebias charrua; assembly: GCA_038048925.1. Classification (NCBI taxonomy): domain Eukaryota; kingdom Metazoa; phylum Chordata; class Actinopteri; order Cyprinodontiformes; family Rivulidae; genus Garcialebias; species Garcialebias charrua. The sequence goes on from JBBPBX010045539.1 coordinate 17,601, forward strand.
GACCTAAATAAATTAATAAGTGCTTTAGAAATAGCGGAACTAATTTTTGGATTAGCGTTGCCCAGCACTGCGTATGAGAAACAAAAACCGCCACCTGATGAACTGGTCTCTCCGTCTCCAATCTTTCAACATCTCTATACAGCATATTCGAGGAAAGGATAATGTGGTGGCGGATGCGCTCTCGCGGTCTTATTAGGCCTTTGTTTTTATTATTATGGTTGAGCAGCAGCAGGCTGCTCTGAGAGAAAAGGAATTAGTTTTTGAACAACGGAAGTTGGAGCTTGATAATGATTTTCTTTGAATCGACTCACCAGGTCCGACTTTAATTTGGTTACTTTGAGAGGGACACGGGGAAAGCTGAGGGTTTTGGACTCTCCTTTTTTTTCTCCCCAGGTCTGCTGGAGGTGGCGTAACCTGGAGGCGCATGGAGAGCGAATAATAAAACTTCTTTTTTTTTAACCCTCGTTTTTGGTCGTGTCCCTTCATGTTACTTGACCCCTCGGGGCGTAACATATGGGGGCTTGTCTCAAACGATCCTAGTTTTTGGGCTGGGGACTTTGTTGTTGGCTCGTTGGGGATCATTATTATTTGTGTGGCTTCGTTGTTGTTTTTGCTGTGTTCTGTGCATTTTGGGCACAGCTGTCAAGCGTTTGGACGCGTGATTTTGGTTGGGGGTGGTGTTTGTTGTTGTGCGGTTGATTCTGGTTGTGGGTGAGTGCTGTCAGATGTGCAAGCTGTCTGTGGTTGGTGTGCGGTTTTGTGTGTGGCTGTTTACTTGTTGTTGTTGTTAGCAACCATGGTGTTTGATTTGGTAAGATTTATTGAGCAGCCCACAGTGGATGTTTTTGTGAACTGCACGAGGGAGCAGATGCTGCGTGTAGCAGATTATTTTAATATTGATGTCAGGCAATACAGAGCGAGTTCCGTTCGTACGAGGTGCTCGTAACGCGAAATCTCGTATGTCGGAACACGAAACACGCGTCACTCGTAAGTCCGGATTTTCGGTCGTAAGTCGGAAAATGTATGCTAGCGCTACTACGAACACACTTTTTTCAACACAAACGTACATACTAGTTCATAAACATGCTCAGAAACTTGTTTACAAACTGTTAGCTAACACACTTTCATCTAAAAACACATACCAGTGCTGTATTTTCTGTATGTTCTGTACAACTTTACTGTTCGTTAGTCAGCTCGTAAGTCCGGAACCTCGTATGTCGACGCGCTCGTAAGTCGGGTACTACCTGTACATTTATCACAGACAATTTGAGGGTCAACTGCTGGTTGAGTTAATGCAGCGTGGGATTTTTCCAGAGATGGTTGATCCAGGGAGTTTTGAGGTGAATGGGGTGAATAGTGAAGCTCCTCTGAGAGATAATGAGAAGGTTTTTGAGGAGCAGCAACGTATTTTGCAGGAAAGAGAGCTTATTGTGGAGCAGCTCAAAGCTGTCCGTAGGGAAATGACACTTCAACATGAAGCTTTTTTGAAAGAACAAACAAAAAACCAGCTTCAACACTGTCAACATAAATTACTCTACAGGTAGTCCCCGACTTACGAGCGCTCTTACTTACGAGGTTCCGGACTTATGAGCTGGCGAATTTTTGGAAAAAACGCAAAAAATTCAGAGTTTTTCTGTGTTTTTTCACCACAGTTCATTAGCTAAACATGTGGACACACGTTTCCGATCATTTTTATGCACTCATAAGCAGTTTTTCGATGAAAAATGAGTGTTCGTAGTCGCGCTAGCAAAACCGTTCCAACTTACGAGCGAAAATCCGGACTTACGAGAACATGTGCTTCGTGTTCCAACTTACGAATTTTCGTCTTACGAGCACCTCGTTGTAACGGAACTCGCTCGCAAGTCGGGGACTACTTGTACACAAATCTAAAAAAGCTAAGTCTGGTCTTCTGGACATTCAAAAAAACAAAGCAAAAAAATAATAATTTGTAGAAACGTTTCGTCTTTCGTCCAAAAGACTTCCTCAGTCTGAGGTGCTGTATTCAGCTCAGTCTTATAAATAGCACCCTCTCACAGTGGATCAAACAGTTGGCTCCATATGTTCCAGATGTTGCAGGAGTTTCAGAGACATTGAGACGTTTATTTTCTAAACACAACGTCCCAGTGGCTTTTAAACCTCAAAATACATTAAAGACTGGTTCATCCCAAAGATCCAGTCCCCCGGCACAAACAGAGTAATATTGTGTATGTTGTTCAGTGTCAGGAGGGTGATCAGTCTTATATCGGGGAAACTAAACAGCCACTGGCCAAAAGGATGGACCAGCACAGAAGATCAACATCATCAGGTCAGGACTCTGTGGTCTACACTCATCTCCAGGTCAGAGGTCACTCTTTCAGGGATGAAGATGTTCACATCCTTGATAGAGAGGAACGATGGTTTGAGAGAGGAGTAAAGGAGGCCATCTTTGTGAAAAGAAACCGTCCATCATTAAACAGAGGTGGAGGCCTCCGGGTTCAACTGTCCCCCTCTTACAATGCTGTTATTGCTAGTATCACTCAGCCCTCTGTGAATAGCAAACAACCATCAGGGTGCTAACGATCCATCGTTAGGCTGATGGTCCTCCTTGATCATGTGAGCAGCTGGTTTCGGCTGTCATCAGCCAACTGGTTGTGTAACACTGTGAGAGGGTGCTATTTATAAGACTGAGCTGAACACAGCACCTCAGACTGAGGAAGTCTTTCGGACGAAAGACGAAACGTTTCTACAATTTTTTCATTTTTTTTGTTTTGTTTTTTAATGTCCAGAGGACCAGACTTAGCTTTTTTAGATTTTTCTACCTGGATTATTGAGCATGCATCAGGGTGCTCTACACAAACTGAACCAAACAAGACGAGCCCTCAAAGATAAGTTTAAAAATGAGGGTAAAACCAGCTCAATTTTTTTTTATTGCACTTTTTTAAAATTTACCATGTCCTGGATGACTGAGAATCTTCACCAGATATTAATGACTCAATCGGCCTGCCACAGTCTCCCCACCTTCATTCTGCTCTCTGTTTGGAACCGTCAAAACAGCTGCACCACCGTGGTGAATTTGACCATTAAAGTGCATTTATGAAGCAAATGATAGACTGAGACACACCTCTGCTATAATTTCGAGCTAACAAATAATTGTTTAGGTGCTTTTCTTGTTAAATTTCGGAGAAACGAGCCGCGTTCCTCCTTCCTGTTTCTTATTACAGACATAAGCCTCTCGACTGTTGCTGAAGCCAGTCTCTGAATCTGGCGTCCTCTAACCATGACGGTTCTGGAAGCTTTGTCGGCCGAACGCACATTGACCGACAAATATGACGTCATTGATTTAGCTTAGGTCCTACTCGAACATAAAATTAGAAAAGATAAATAAATTCACAGGATTTTTTTATCTGATAGAACGGAAAAATATAGTTGTGTAGGTTAAAAAAAAAAATTATACCTCGTCAGATGACGTTTATTACTTTTTTAAATACTTTTTAATGGCCGTAATTTGTGCTCATTTTATTTACTACCTTTTAATAGCTTTTACAACCCCCCGGATACCCTGAGGTGTCTCTTGTAAATGAGTCCTCGAGACTCAATGAGACTAATCTGTAGAAATAAAGGTTGAATGAATGAAGATGGCCATTTTCACTGAGAATAGAGCATCTTTCATGCATGTCTCAACTTTGACCATCGACTGGTTTCAATCTGGTTTAAACTGCTTTAGACTGGTTATAATCTGGTTTGAACTGGTTTAGACTGGTTTCAATCTGGTTTAAACTGCTTTAGACTGGTTATAATCTGGTTTGAACTGGTTTAGACTGGTTTCAATCTGGTTTAAACTGCTTTAGACTGGTTATAATCTGGTTTGAACTGGTTTAGACTGGTTTCAATCTGGTTTAAACTGCTTTAGACTGGTTTCAATCTGGTTTAAACTGCTTTAGACTGGTTATAATCTGGTTTGAATTGGTTTAGACTGGTTATAATCTGGTTTGAACTGGTTTAGACTGGTTATAATCTGGTTTGAACTGGTTTCAATCTGGTTTAAACTGCTTTAGACTGGTTATAATCTGGTTTGAACTGGTTTAGACTGGTTTCAATCTGGTTTGAACTGGTTTAGACTGGTTATAATCTGGTTTGAACTGGTTTAGAGACTGGATAATCTGGTTTAGAAACAGGTTGGACCTGGTTTAAACTGAGTAATAAAGCGGTCTGGACTCACCTCCAGCTTTAAACAGTCCATTTCCAGTTTCCTTGAGAGTTAAGCTGTGCTGCTTTTGAATCTGAAACAAAGGACAGCAGCACACCTGAACACCTGAACCTGAGCAGGTAGGAGGAGGAACTAACAGGAGTGTTACCTGTTTCTCCTCTTCTGTCAGCTCTTTCTCCACCTCCTTCAGGTAGTCATCATCAAAGTCCATTCGTCTGAACTCCTCCTTTAGCTCGGAATCTGAATTGTCCTGCTCCTCCTCACCCTGAACCACCTCCTTGTTCTTCTGTCCTCCTGTGTCACTCGCTTCTTCTCTTCTGTCAGTTTGTCTGTTTGTTGAAACATCACAGTCCTCTGAACCGGCAGCTTCCTGCTGGCTCTCCAGTCCACTGTTTCCCTCCTTCGGTTGCTCCTTTTCCTTTGTCATCTCAGGAGGCTTCAAAATGTCATGACAGTCATAGAAGTCCTCCTCGTCCCCCTCCTCCTGTCCTCCTGGGTCTTCTCCTCGGCTGCTCATTGTGATGCTCTGCAACACAAAGGGGGAACTTAAGCACATATCTATGTGAAGGTTTTCCATTCTGATGGTAGATTAGTCTGATTTAAATCAGCTAACTGGTGCAGATTTTAAAATCTAAGAGCTGAGAATTGGGGGCTTTTCAGTGAGCGGGCTTGAGTTGGACAAGTTGGACATGTTGGACATGTTGGACATGTTAAGACATTCATTCACGTTTAGGTGAACAGGGACAGCACAATAAACAATGTTACATGTTAAAAACGAAACAACCGTTGTCTTGTACACAGGTTTTCTAGCCACAGGCTAATTTGCAAACCCAGTCCTTGGTTGGACTTTTATATAAAAACATCTAAAATAAAATTTAAATATTAAAATTAAACAGTTCCCTCACACACACACCTGCTCCTCTAACCCCATGGGGCTCAGCATTCACAGATTTGGTTTTGTTTCAACCATATTTTCACGTGGGAATTAAAAACTCTAAGATCTGTTAATTTTTTATCTCGGGATCTTGTTCACGAATGAGGGAAAACTGGGGCGTGAGATCGATAGGCGGATAGGTGCAGCGTCCACAGTGAAGCGGGCGCTGTACCGGTCTGTCGTGGTGAAGAGAGAGCTGAGTCAAAAGGCAAAGCTCTCAATTTACCGATCGATCTACGTTCCCACCCTCATCTATGGTCATGAGCTTTGGGTTATGACCGAAAGAACAAGATCTCGGATACAAGCGGCTGAAATGAGTTTTCTCCGCAGGGTGGCTGGACTCTCCCTTAGAGATAGGGTGAGAAGCTCAGTCATCCGGGAGGGACTCGGAGTAGAGCCGCTGCTTCTCCACATCGAGAGGAGCCAGTTGAGGTGGCTCGGGCATCTGGTTAGGATGCCTCCTGGACGCCTCCCTGGTGAGGTGTTCCGGGCATGTCCCACCGGGAGGAGACCCAGAGGAAGACCCAGGACACGCTGGAGGGACTATGTTTCTCGGCTGGCCTGGGAACGCCTTGGGATTCCCCCGGAGGAGCTGCTCCAAGTGGCTGGGGAGAGGGAAGTCTGGGCCTCCCTACTTAGGCTGCTACCCCCGCGACCCGACCCCGGATAAGCGGAAGAAGATGGATGGATGGATGGATGGAAGATCTGTTAATGGTTTAGATAAGGGAACAAGCCTTGATTGATTCATTGTTGTTTGTTTATTATTGTTGTTGATTTTTAGTTTGATTATTTTTGTACTAAAACTTCAAAGACAACTTTGTTGTCTTCATTCAGATGAATATTCATGTGTTCTGGTATAGACGTCCCTGTAATGAACAGATTCTACTTCAGCGACTGATTCTGATCATTAAAGCTGCACTATGTAACTTTGTAATGCAGTCTGTAACTTTTCTAACAATATATTTTAACATATTTCTTCACTCTGTCACTATCTACTGACAGACTGATGTTAGACAAAGTAATCTCTGAAAAAAACTATAGTCCCCTTGCTTCTCTATCAGCATTTATCCACAGTATTCCTACGCCACATGACGCTTTGCGCGAAATGTGCACACGACTTCCGGTTGACCGGAAACACCGTTTGTTTACATGCGAGTAATACAGTTGAAGACAGTCCAAACTTTGTTGTTTTAGTTCATTAAAAATGTGGGAACACCACTCGTTTTGTTAAAAGAGGAGGGACAAATAAAAAGAAATTACAGATGTTACCTGATCGCGCAGACATAATTTAAAAATACATAAATAGCGAACGCGTTTGCTCCGGCCTCTCGGCTAAGGTTTGTTAGCAGCTATCTCGGCTAAAAATACCGGTCGCGCCTGACATATATCATTTTAAGACAGTAAATCATCCAAAACTCTCATTAATAAACCCTCCCTGAATAAAAAGAAATTACAGATGTTACCTGATCGCGCAGACACAGCCATAGAGTAGGATGCAGGAACACTCTTTCTTTGTTTTGGGTCCGTGTTGAAAACACTGTTGTTTTAGCCAAAGATTTAGCTTGGTCCGGTTGTTGGTGCAGCCGCGAACAGCACAGCAGGTACCTGAACCCCGGTAGGACATTTCAGTAAACGTTCCGTTTAAACAAAAGCTGTGTTTGCTCCGATAAAATGAATGAAAATAACTTTCAAAAACACCCGCGATCCATACTCCGCCTATGGAATACAGGCACTTCCGGTGTCGGACAGGAAGTACAATGCACATTCGCTTCTACAGTGACACCCTCAGGAATATTGTGGATAAAAACACTAAAAACACAGAGTGACCCGGACAATGACCAGCCAATAAAAACAGAGTTGTTTGTCACGCCCCAAGCCACGCCCCCGCCTGTCCCAGCCCCAGCGCCGCGCACATTCTCATTCAAAGTTTTGCAAAGCGATGCAGGACTGTTTTGTATGTGACACAAATGTATTAAATATCCCTTCTTCATCCCAGAGCTGGACTTTTCTTTTGTTTTTTTGCCAAAAGTCAAGTGATCGCTTCATCCTTCACTGACAGAAATGAGGAAGTCACGAGCGAATTTAATCATGTCCAACGTTGCTGCGTGAAGCTCTGCTGATTTCTGATGGTTTTTGGGTTGTTGGACCAGTGTTTCATGGTTTTATTATATTTTTTAAAACATTTTATTAACATATAATCACAGAATATTGAAGTGGCTCCGAGCAGACATGCAGCAGGGGGCGGAGCTGCAGAACTCAAGTCCAACAGAGAACGGACTGTGGCTCCTCCTCAGAGCCGTATATGTCTCTGAGGCGGAGGGAGCAGAATGCTTTTACCTGCTGGAAATTTTTCTAAGTCCCAGCGTTCTCCAGAAATTACATAGTGAACCTTTAAAGGATGAAAATATGAATGAAGTTCTTGTTGGTGTCAAACTTTAATGAATGAAAAATAAATCAAAGTAATGTCATGGAGTTGAGGTGGAAAAGGTGTCGCCCTTCTTCCTCCATCTCACCTTCTTATTGCTACAAGCTTCTACCTGAGGCTGTTGGACTCATGACCCTGGTCAGGATCATCACTGTTGCTGCTGATCTCATGCTGCTGATTTATTTCATGCTGCTGTGTTCATTCATCCTCATCTGCTCACACAGACTCATGTTCGTGCTGCTGTTGTTTGGCACATTGTTTTGTACTAGTAGTGCTTAGTGTATTCTTAGTTTAGTGTATTTCTTAGTTCATGTCTCAGATCTTAGCACTGTTTTTCTTTACGATTTGTATTTTTGTTGGCTGTAACTGGGACCCCGTGCACATGATTTCGTTCCACCTCATGTACCACATATGACATGAATGACAGTAGACACCTTGACCTTGAGAACTGAAAGAACACATGATCCTTCATAGCAGTAAAATGCTTAGCCCCCACCTTGCTTTTCATTTGTCTGTCTTCCTCAAAAAAGTTCAAAACAAAAACAACTGGACTTTACCGTCTTCACCGGTGTATAATACGCTCCTGTGTATAATACGCTTTGTCCAATTTTTGGAAATAAATCAGAAAAAAAAACGTACATAATACGCTTCGGTGTATAATACGCGCTGCCGTGACAGTCTTTTTTATGGCCACTAGATGGTGCCAAACCCTCCCAGACGCCGACGTAACGCGTCACCGATGAGACAACCCGGAAATGCGGTCCATTGTGCAGCGCGAGCTGAATTTAATTAAAATTTAACTACAGAAACGCCTAAAAAATATATATTTGTTAGCTGAATATATAATTTAACGTGTCTCTGTTTAATTTTTGTTAATCAATGATTACAAATTAGCTGAATTTTGAACGTAAACAACACGATGCTCGCACCCAGAAACGGTTTGCTGCGCAGCAAGAGCTGAATTTAATTAAAATAAAACTACCGTACAGAAACACCTAAAAAATATATATTTCTTAGTTGACTTTATAGCAAACGGTCTCCTAAGCTTAACTAAATGTGAAATCAGCTGGTCTGAGCTGGATTTTAAAAAATAGTTCATTGATTTATTTCTTTAAATTTAGCTAAATAAACGCTTAAAAATATATTTCTTACCTGACTTTATAGCACACGGGTTCCTGAGCTTAACCAAATGTGAAATCAGCTGGATTTAAAAATCTGCGGTGTGGTTTATGCGTGGTATCTTGCAAACAAAAACAGCGAACCTCACAGCTAATAGCAGCTACCGGTACATCCAGAGCAAGGAGCGGGCAGCGACAGAGTCAGTCCGACCAGAGGAGGCTTTTTTCGGACACATGAGCTAGAAACGTCTGGAAGTGGCCCTCTTCCTCTTCGCTCTCTGAGTCCTCTGCTGCTGCCCATAGCGGCCGAAACTGGTACTGCACCATTTTTGGTACAGTCTGCAGGTAAACAGACTACAAGGCTGAGGAATGAGATAAACCAGAGAAATATTATGCTTTCTGACTATTTTATCAAATTTAAGTGTATTCATTAAAACTGACCATATACTTAATGTCAGGCTGACTTTTTAGTGAGGCAGTTTTTGCTTTGAAGACACTGACTATGTGGAAGGGCAAGGGCCCTGCTCTTTTTCACATATAACTTTGTTTTTATTGGCAAAAGTTGCAACAGTCTAATCAAAGTAACAAATGTTATCCCTCACCCGTGCCTTGCACCGACTCACACAAAAACATGTTTGTATTAAGATGAGAGTGAAGTCATTATAGACACGCACACACACGCACCATGCATACACATTCACACACCTCAAAGGTATAA
>JBBPBX010045541.1:0-26981 GCA_038048925.1 Garcialebias charrua
GTATCATCTGCAAACAGAACACACCTAAACAGCCCCGACACATTCACCAAATCATTTATGTACAAAAGAAACAACTTTGGAGCAAGCACCAAACCTTGTGGGACCCCACAAGGGTCAAATTTACTCACATTGTGTGACTTTTCATTGTCATAAAGCTTTTTTATGGACTACCTTTTCCAGACTTGTTCCCTTTTTAATATGTTGAAGTTTGGGCTTTAAATGGTCTTGGATTCTTTCGTCCACACGGCAAATAACGGTCCCTTAGTGTTTTTTATTTATTATTATTATTATTATTATTATTATTATTATTATTATTATTATTATTATTATTATCACCAGTTACATAGTATTAAATGTTCTCATAGCAAACTTATCAAGAGGTTATTCTGCACTAAAACAAAAGAGGCAGTTTGAAAGCATTAACTTCAGTAGTTTTCCAGATACAGTATATTAATTTGCAATTCTAAAATGCACTTGGCTAAATCTATGGACCTTCCATTGAGTCATGTGGTAGAGGTGGCAGAAGAAGATTGACCTACAAGTGTATATAAATTAATATAGTAAAATCAGACAAGTGTAGAATCTTGGAAAAAACATTTAGGTTGAAACGTAACTAATATCACTCTACAGGCACATTTTGTGAGAGGACACTTCACAAAGACACAGTCAGGCCGTGTGAGACAAGGAGGTTCCAACCGTTTGTTTTCATCGCCCAGAACCAAATGAAAAGTCCAGCAGAACTTCCACTGACCAGTGATCACACATTGTGCTAAAGTTCCTGTTTTTAGTTTTCTGCATTCACTTTATAATCTTGCTGTTTTTGCCATCTTATTTTAATTTGTTTAAAAAAAAAATCTTGACCCATAACTAATAATATAAAACTATAATGTAAATTAACAGTTCTGCAGTAAATACCAACTTTATAATAATAATAATAATAATAATTAATTCAATTTATAACGCACTTTTCATTACTGAAAATCTCAAAGTGCTACACATATATTGAATGCTACACACATTCATAAACCGGTGGCGGCAGACTACCATGCAAGGTGCTTTCCAGTCCTACCGGGAGCAACTCAGGGTTAAGTGTCTTGCCCAAGGACACAACGACACATGGTGCGGGTCCCGGGAGTCGAACCGCCAACTTTCCGATCGGGAGACGACTGCCATTACCACTACACCACGGCCGCCCACACTTCACTTTGTGAAGGTTATGGTGTTAAAGTAATTTTATTCAAACATCTTGATTAAGATATTATTGTTTAAGACAGAAAATTAGGTATTGTACCTTTGTGAAACTTTGCAACATTCAAGTCATTCTCCTGTAGATCACCTGGATAAGATAAAAAATTACTCATCTCCAAGATCACACGTTTCTTTAAAGATAATGTCACAATTTATGCTGCAGTCTTTGACAAAGGATCTATTGTAGCGTGTGAAGAAGGAGAAACAAACTGATCTGCAAGCAGTTGCCTTTAATCCTTCGAGCGTCAGAACCAGTTACAGAATGAATGAATGAACACACGAACACTTCTTCTTCTTCACCTGGTAAAACCTGGGGAGCACCTCGCTGGCTCCTCCTACTGGGTGAGAGAGAGATGAGGCCACATACCTCACCAACACACCACACAGCCCCCCCCCCCCGAACACCCAGAAGGGCAAATACAAAACATTTAGTAAGACAGCGCTCATGGACAAATACAATACAGTATAGTGGATCGAGCAGGACAATGAAGTCCCATAAGACAGAACGTGGTATTCAAACATGTGGCTTTGGCAAAACTTCTGATAGGTCATAAAGATTAATGTTTCAACCTAATCTGTCTTTTATCTGCATAGATAATTCAACAAACCCAAGTGCAAATACTGTATGTACAAAAGCATCAGAAATGTTGGACTTCTTGATCTCAATCAGTTTTTTCGTGGACGTCATTATCGTTGATCTATTTTCAGTCACTTTGGCTGTAAGCAAATGAACTTGTGATAGTTTGCAGCTAATTATAAATGTTTATTACAAACTTTTAACTCAAGAATATACAAACCAGATTCCAAAAAAGTTGGGACACTCAACAAATTGTGAATAAAAACTGAATGCAATGATGTGGAGATGGCAAATGTCAATATTTTATTCATAATAGAACATAGATGACAGATCAAAAGTTTAATCTGAGTAAATGTAACATTTTAAAGGAAAAATATGTTGATTCAAAATTTCACAGTGTCAACAAATCCCAAAAAAGTTGGGACAAGTAGCAATAAGTGGCTGGAAAAAGGAAATTGAGCATATAACAAACAGCTGGAAGACCAATTAACACTAATTAGGTCAATTGACAACATGATTGGGTATAAAAAGAGCTTCTCAGAGTGTCAGTGTCTCTCAGAAGCCAAGATGGTAAGAGGATCACCAATTCCACCATTGTTGCGCAGAAAGATAGTGCAGCAATACCAGAATGGTGTTACCCAGCGTAAAATAGCAAAGACTTTTAAGTTATCATCATCAACCGTGCATAACATCATCAAAAGATTCAGAGAATCTGGAACAATCGCTGTGCGTAAGGGTCAAGGCCGTAAAACTCTACTGGATGCTCGTGATCTCCGGGCCCTTAAACGTCACTGCACCTCAAACAGGAATGCCACTGTCAAGGAAATAACAGAATGGGCTCAGGAATACTTCCAGAAAGCATTGTCAGTGAACACAATCCACCGTGCCATCCGCCGTTGCCAGCTGAAACTCTACAGTGCAAAGAGGAAGCCATTTCTAAGCAAGCTCCACAAGCTCAGACGTTTGCACTGGGCCAGGGGTCATTTAAAATGGAGTGTGGCAAAATGGAAGACTGTTCTGTGGTCAGATGAGTCACGATTTGAAGTTCTTTATGGAACACTGGGACGCCATGTCATCCGGACCAGAGAGGACAAGGATAGCCCAAGTTGTTATCAACGCTCCGTTCAGAAGCCTGCATCACTGATGGTATGGGGTTGCATGAGCGCTTGTGGCATGGGCAGCTTGCATGTCTGGAAAGGCACCATTAATGCAGAGAACTATGTTCAGGTTCTAGAACAACATATGCTCCATCTAGACGTCATCTCTTTCAGGGAAGACCCTGCATTTTTCAACAAGATAATGCCAGACCACATTCTGCAGCAATCACAACATCATGGCTACGTAGGAGAAGGATCCGGTACTGAAATGTCCAGCCTGCAGTCCAGATCTTTCACCTATAGAGAACATTTGGTGCATCATAAAGAGGAAGGTGCGACAAAGAAGGCCCAAGACGATTGAACAGTTAGAGGCCTGTATTAGACATGAATGGGAGAGCATTCCTATTTCTAAACTTGAGAAACTGGTCTCCTCTGTCCCCAGACGTCTGTTGAGTGTTGTAAGAAGAAGGGGGGATGCCACACAGTGGTAAAAATGGACTTGTCCCAACTTTTTTGGGATTTGTTGACACCATGAAATTTTGAAACAACATATTTTTCCCTTAAAATGATACATTCTCTCAGTTTAAACTTTTGATCTGTGATTTGTGTTCTATTCTGAATAAAATATTAGATGTTGGCACCTCCACATCATTGCATTCAGTTTTTATTCACAATTTGTTTAGTGTCCTATCTTTTTTGGAATCCGGTTTGTATTATTAACCTTTATTTATAGCACTTTGAGATTTTTATTAATGAAAAGTGCGGTATAAATTGAATTTATTATTATTATCATTATTTATTTAACCAGGCAAATCCCATTGAGATCACAGATCTCTTGCAAAGTAGGCCTGGGACTGAAGGCATTCTAACAAGCATGTTTTTGGTCTGTGGGAGGAAACCGGAGTACCTGGGGCCTCATGTACAAAGACTTGCGTAGATTTCTTACTGAAAAGTCACGTACGGACAAATCCAGAAAAGTGTCCACGCACAAAAAAATCCAGATTTATCAAACTGTGCGTACACCGGAATCCACGCACATTCCTTATGTACAACACAATCAACGTGGAATTCAGCGCACATGAGAGAGTGGCCGACTCCGCCTTTGACACGCCTCCGTATGAATATGCAAAGTCATTCAAATATGCCATGCACGACAGGAATGTCGTCTCTGCTCCATTGCAAATCATGTCGGAACGTGGAAAAAAGAGGAACTTCACGGACTGTGAACAGGAATCACTTCTGAGTGAGGCAGAGAAGCACGGAAAAAGGTTTTATTCGGCACGCCTAGCGCAAAACATACCATCCACTTTTAAACAAGAAGTTGACCCATCTGCTCTAACATGCCTGTATAGGTTAGTGGTGAGCGCGCCCGCCCTTCGTCCCAAAGGTCGTGAGATCGACTCCCCCTTGGTACAACGTTTTTTTTTCATTCCAGATTTAAAGAACACAGGACAACTATTTAATAAAACAACAAGAAATAGAACAATACATGAAATGAAAGGAAGCAGACGATTTCTTGTTTTGTAAATAGTTTTCATGTGTATTTAAATCTGGAACGAAAAAAAAAAAGAGAAACGTTGTACCATGCGAGATTCGAACTCATGACCTTTGGAACTAAAGGCAACCGCGCTACACACTGACCTAAACGTAGGCGTGTTGGTACAGCTTGGTTAACTTCTTATTTAAAGAAATCACATCTCATTGTTGTCAATATCGTTGCCACTATTTGGCGCATGCTTTTATATCCACTCATCTAATTGCGTCCATGTGGATGTAATAATTGTTAATCATGTGTGTTTGGTGGGATTTATGATTATTTTCATATCATGGACACAGTTTCTCTGAATAACCTGTAAGTGTCGCCAAAGGAACAATAACCACAGAAACGTGCGTACGCAAGCAGGGGAGCAGCCGTGGATTTGTACGTGGATGCGCAGATATTCCCGTTCATATCAGATTTGATACATACGCCACTTTGCATGGAAAGTGACGTGCGCAATGTTTTTGTGCGTGCGCACGGTTGATACATGAGGCCCCTGGAGAAAACCCACGCAAGCACAAGAAGAACATGCAAACTCAGAAAAACCCCAGGTCCAACCAGGGATTGAACCCAGGACCTTCTTGCTGTGAGGCAACAGTGCTAACCACTGAGCTATCGTGCTGCCAATCTTAAAATCATAAAATGATGACCACATCTAGCATTACAAGTTTATGTCAGAACAACTAACACAGTTATGAATTCATGCAACAATCAATACTTTCGACAAAACTACGCATGTAGCCTCTTTAGTTGATGTTTGCATGCAAACATCACTATACACTTTTCCTTTATCTCCAACATTTCCTAACCTGAGTAAAAACCCATTTTAGTCACCGATAATTATTTAAACCTCTCTGAACATTGCCTTTATAACTTTTCATTCTATTAAATAACAAACAGCCTACGTATTAGATTGTATTTAGCTATTACAGTCAATTTGACACTAGAGTTGTTGCAGCTTCGCACAATTTATGATCGCCTAATTGCTCACCACCTCCAACTCCGCTGCGAATCCTCGAACGAACAAACACGAGCTGCACTGGTCCTTCCACCGCCGGTCGTCATGCAGGCCTAACAGCCCTTACTGGTGCGATGAATTTGATAAATCTCCTTATCGCCCCGGGAGACAATTAAAGCGCATGTGACAGGGGTCCCTATCTCCGCTCTCCTCCTGTAGCGCTTCATTTAGAAGCCATTTGTCTCCGCTATGGATTTCCTATTTTTAATGGCGTGCGTGTGCAGGGATCGAGGCCGTGCTGAATAATAGATGCCTTTCACTTCCTCTCTTTCCCTTTCATTCTCCCCCTTTTCTTGTTCTTTTATTTTTTTTTTCTTCTAGCTGGAGCCCACAGGAAGGCGTCGCTCCCGAAACCGACTTGCATTGCCTCGTGCGCTCGCCTGAATCTGGCAGGAGACTGTTCAGTAATGCCAATGAGGCTTTTGGTGGACACCATCAGCTGACAGTAAACTGATATCAACGGGCACACCTCGGCCTCCCCCCCCCCTGCTTTCCCTCCTCCTCAGTTAAAAGACGTTTATCACAGAAAGCTGGGCCGCTGTGTGGAGTGGTGATATATCGCCCTGGCTGAGCGCGAATGAATAGACTAGTAATTATCCCGTTAAAAGGGTGGCCAGACAAAGAGAGAGCCTCGCTATAATTTAAATTGTTTTGTTTCCCCCGCAGTCGAATCTTGGCTCGCTGACTGACATCGCGGAATGGGAAAAGTGAGCCTATTTATAGCCTGAGACGCTCGGCTAATTGTAGAATTTAATAAGGTTTCTGGAAGAGTGGATTTGGTAAAAGCCCAAGGCCTGCACCTCCTCTTCACCCTGCCCTCATATCTCCTTCACATCTTCATTCAGCTTCATTCGCTCTCATATTTCTCATGCGTCTTTCCGACATCTTGCATTCATCTTCCATCGTTTGTTTGTTTTTTTGCCTGTGCCCTAACCTCACTCCCATGCACCCAACAACCCCTCAGTTTCTCCTCCTTTCCCTCACCCCGTTCTCCTCTATCACATGAAATCTACCTTAAACTAATACTCCTCTCAGTCTGACTGCGTGCCTCTGATTGTGTGATTCTCAACATGTCACAGCAGTTTAAGGTGAGCAAGGACTTGTGTGTGTGCACGCCGTCTATGATTGCGACTAAAGATGCGTCCGAGTGTGTGTTCACGTATGTGTTTGGGAGTGTGTGTATGCTGCTGGTCTTGTCTGGCGTATGTGAGACAGGGGTAATTGAGCTCAGAGGGTTTTCTGTCTTTGGTGGCAGAGGGGAAATTGGAATCTTCAGAATCCATTAGAGAGGTCCTCTCACAGTAGGTGTGTACACGTTGTGTGTGTCTGTTGAGACTGTGTGTTTGTCTGTGCCACGTGGGATTGTTTAGTGACAAAGAGGAGCAGAGGAAAGGTGGTGAATTGACGGAACAATGGCAATGTTGGAAAGTGTAAATATGAAATTGAAACTATTTGCTTGCATGCTTTGTTGTGTGTTCAGATGTGTGTGAAGTCTCAGGTGTGCACACAGGTTGTGCTGACACTAACTGACTAAGTGCCTTTATAGACTGCAGGAGGAACAGGGGATAAAAGGAGGAAGTGTAGAGAATAAGGAGAGAACAGCAGGTAGCCAGCAGCAGATGGTCTCACACTTCTTCCCTGCAGAGCTATCACTCTCCTCATTCTCTCTGCTCTCCTGCCTCATGTTGTTTCCTTCTTCACACGTCGTATAATGTATCATTTCACCTCAGCGTCCTTGGTCACGTACTGTATTTACTGTCTTGAGCTTACCTCACTGCTAAAGTGCCTTCTGTTGGAAAGGTTTATGGTTAATTGTTACAAGAAGGTGTTCAAGGATAACAACAAAATTACCGTATGCATCCCCCCCCCCCTCATGTAACATTATAAATACAATGGGCCACAAATTTAACAAAACTGTGAATCCAAACCATGAACAAACTCAAACATTTCAGGTTTCAGTGTGCAATGTTTTAGACACAATTACAGCAAAAATGCAGAGCAGGTTTTTATTCATTGCTATAATTTTTGGGCAAGAAATGCAATAAAGTAGGATATGTAATGTTTTGCTGGTAATATGTTTGATACTCTGGACACACAATTTAAATGCAAATACAGGGAGTCCCCGACTTACGGCGCCCCCGACCTACGGCAACTCGGACTTACGAACGGATTTACCAACAGTTTTGTTATACAATACATTAATACAGCACTGGTATGTGTTTTTAGGTGTTTTTAGATAAAAGTGTGTTAGCTAACCGTTTGTAAACAAAGTTCTGTGCATGTTTATGAACCAGTATGTACGTTCAGGGGGACCACCAGGAATATTGGGCCCCATGACAAAAAATCCAATTGGGCCCCCCTGCACAGCTGCTTTTGCCACATCTCTTGAATCTAACTGATCCAGCAAAAGTTTTACATAAATAACATTAAAGGCTTGCTTCCTTTGGTCCAATACTGGAACTAGCACAATATTTACTGTTAGAGAATTGTACATGCAACCGTCTGCATAGAGTATGCAATTCACTATTTAAAGGGGACCTCAGATGGTTTATTTTTATTTTTATGGTATGTCTGTGTGCTATCCAGACCCTGTTCATTCAATTTAATACACAAAATAATTCTTAGATAATAAATTATACCCTTTTTAATTCTGCCATTTCTAACTTCCGTTCTAAATGACCGGTTTATGATAATGAGCTCTGAAGTCCACGCCCGTCAAAACTCTGTTTACATTAACTCCGCCCTCTGTAACAGCCAGTATCTCAAATCTGTTGTTGTTTTAAAATTAGCTCTTTTTTTATTACTCATTTGACTTACTGTTAGTGCTAGCTTAAGATAACTTACCGAAAGCTGTCTGTGCGCGCCGCCATTAGCTGCTACTTTTATCATTAGCCCTCCCAAATCCGAGGCTAAAAATAGCCCGCGTAGCTCCGCTAGTTGCATGCGGCGCTTCGATCCGCGGCTGCACATCCAATCCAGACACACACAAAGTTCACTGAGTGTTTCCAGTTAATTTATCCGTATGAGGCAACCTCTGACCGGACCCACACGGTCCTCAAAAGCCAGCAGCTCCCAGCAGCTCCCAACCGTAGATGGTCCCTTCGCCGGCGGTCTGCTCGTTTTATTTCTGCCGGATACGCGTTGGGAGCGATCGCTAATACACTAAAAATTGAACTAAAACGTAAAAATAACAATTATAAAGTATTATTATGTAGATGTATATATCTAGTCTCACCCCGATCTCTCCGAAACAAAAGGCTTAAAAAAAAAAAAGATGCCATGGCCGGGAAACGAACCCCGGTCCTTTGGGTGCCAAACCAGCTCTTTATCTCCCAGACCAACCTGGCAGTTGAGCAAAAGCAGTCCTTCATCGTATAAGAAACAAATACAACCACCTACTTTTAGAACGCTGGAGTTTTGATTAGATTTTGATGAAGTGAAAAGTATTCTTAAAATAAATAAATTGCTAATCTGAAAAGTACATTGACCAGTGGTGCTTGTACGTTTCAGACTGTCGCCCCGCGAGAGTGTGTGTGTGCACAGTTTCAATGAGACAGAGTTCAAACAAGGTAATAAAACATTCTGGTTTTACTCAAGATGTGCTACGTGGCTGGAGCAGGGCAAGCCCCTAGCCCCCCGGGGGCTAAATAAATGAATAAATACATAAATGACCGCCAGGTCAGCTCCTAAACTGCTCGGCAACCGTGACGTCTTTTATACTGAAGTGGGTTGAGCCCAGAGCCATATAAAGTGAGAGTTGCGACACTTCCATAGAGTTCCATTGTAAGAATGGAATGCGGAAGTCACGTGGGTCATGGAGGGGGCGATTTGTTCCATGGCTCTGGTTACAGTCTGAAGCTGCCTGCAGTAGCGCTCCGTCGCCGCCAGAGGGCGCAGCTC
The DNA here is from genome assembly GCA_038048925.1 of Garcialebias charrua. Lineage (NCBI taxonomy): Eukaryota > Metazoa > Chordata > Actinopteri > Cyprinodontiformes > Rivulidae > Garcialebias > Garcialebias charrua. The sequence continues at coordinate 9,381 of JBBPBX010045541.1, forward strand.
CACAAGGTTTCCATAGCCGTTGTTTGGAACGATTGACCGCCTGTCGGCGAGATCAAAGCGTGTCGGAACTCTCTATATATATGGCTCTGGTTGAGCCGCACCAGGGGTTGCTAGGTGAGGGGCTGGACTCAGGTTTGGTGTGGGTTGTGGCTGCGGTTTGTGACGTCACAAACCGCAGGAAGTGAGAAACGAAGCGTTTCTATCACAGACAAATAAATCTACTTAGAGTAAATAAACCACTGGGTGCATTTCTTTGGCCTTAGGACTGTTTTTTTATGAAGTACATACCCAAAGTTGAGTAAAAAAAACATTAAAAAGTGAATTTTGCATGTGTGGTCCCCTTTAAAGCAAGATTAAAAAAATAATAATAATAAAAACGAGGAGACCCGCCTCCGGCAGATACACGATGAGCAAGCGTGGCATGCGCATGTGTTCTGAACGCAAACACGCTTCAAATTATTGTTAGTTCATATATCTGCTCTCAAATCAGTGGTAACATACTGCACACTCAAACTGATGGCATAATATGCCATCGTGAAATGGAGGCTAAGCTAGCGAACAGGTTGATAATCACGCACATCTCTACCCACCTCTCTTGGGGAAAAACTGTGTTACAAATCGACACCCTTTCCTTTGTCTGTCTTCCTTTTCTTTTTTCTCTTTCCTTTTTTGACAGCCTGATTTTACGATTTTTCTGGGCAGCATGTTTGTTGTTACTCTGTCATCCTCTGACTGCAAAGTAACACCAGCAGCATCAAGTGAGCTAAAGCAGCTAGGAACATACCATTTCATGCAGATACAGGGGGGTGTTTGTTAAATATGAGGATGTTTGCTTTTTGGTCTGGGAGAGATAATATTTAAGTTTTACTGTTAAAACAAGTAAAAACAAAGCTACTACCATTAATGTATTATTATCAGGGTCCCACCACACCATGAAAAAAAAGAAGAAAAAAAAAAAAAGGCCAATCCAAAACAAAGCTACTACCATTAATGTATTATTATCAGGGTCCCACCTACCATGAATTATTTTTATTTTTTAAAGGCCAATCTGGGGCCCCTGTCAGTCAAGGGCCCTTGGAATTGTACCAACTTTTACCCCCAATACGGCGCCCCTGTGTACGTTTGTGTTGAAAAACGGGTGTTTGGTGCAGCGCTAGCATACATTTTTCGACTTACGGACGAAAATCCGGACTTACGAACGCACGTGCTATATGGGTTCCAACTTACGTCATTTTCGACCTACGAACGGTCCTTAGGTCCGGAACTCGTTTGTAAGTCGGGGACTCCCTGTACAGTATTGTGTTTTTAGCCATGCTACTCTGCCATGTTTCTACAGACATGTCCTTTTAAAATTTTTTGCTTATTTTATAATTTTAATAGTCATCAATGTCTTTCATTAATAAAGGAGTCAAGTGCAGCCAGTCTCAGAACTAGAAACACACAATGTATTCATAAAATGATGCCTTTATTATTATTATAACACACACTGTTAATTTTAGTTATAAATACATTGATATCTCTTGACTTCTTTCAATAATATTCTATTTGAAATCTGGTGTAACATACTCGCTCTGTTTTCATCTTTTTTGATAGTTTTACATTTTAGCTATGTTTTGCTACTTATAGCTAGCCTTTTAATATTTTAAGCTTTTACCTATAAGCATTATGCTTTTCTAAGCTAGCCTTTCACTTTTTAGTTCTTTTAGCCAGTATTCTGCGTCTTTTAGCTTTGACGACTCCTTTTCTTTCTTTAGCTATTTATTGTTTCATTTTTACTTGGGTCAACAAAGGCACGTTCAGGATAATAGTTTTTATCAAGATGCAAACACTTAACTTTTGTTTTGTGAATTCATCAGTACAGAGTCATGCACATAAGCACTGATTCCTGTTTTAAGCTTGAATATTCCCACTTCTGATTTTGAAGCTACTGTATTGTTAAATTTAAAGAGTTACAATCTACTGTATAGTTTCTACTGCTGAATGTGTTTGCTTTCTTTTTTCAATAGTTTAAATCATTACATCACTGCACTTATGTAAAGTTAAAATAATGTGATGCCTTCATGTCATTTTCAGTATCATCATATGCATTCTAAATAGGTTTTCAGTCTATCACAGGGTCAAACTCACAAGACTGGCAATTATGCACACCTTACAATCACCAGTTAACCTATAGCATGGTTGTTTATGGACTGTGAAAGGAATAGTACGTGGAGAGAACCCATGCATACAGGAGAGAACATGCAAAAAAAGGTATCAGCCAAGATTCAAACTTGAAATAAGTGAGGTGACAAACTTCACAAGTGCATAACTGAGCAGCGCCTTGAGATCATTCAAATTCAGAAACTGTTTCAAGCTACTTTTTATTTCACTCCAAACATTTTTAGAAAGTTTCTTTAACTGGTCTAAAAGGTAAAATGATGGTGTTTAAAAGTCACATCTGTTTGCATCTTGAAAAATACTTCATGCACAATGTCAGATTTAATCTGCTGCAAATTTGGATTAGATGCTCTGCTTGTGTTTAATCAAGACACAGACTGTAGTGAAATCACAATCCCTTGGTTAGCACTGTCATCTCACAGCAAGTTCTCAAGTTTGACTCTCAGCTGAGATCTTTCTTCGTAGAGGTTGCATGTTGCCCTGTGAGGGATGAGGGCGAGGAACCCATGCGGGTGTGCTCACTGGGTTAATTGGTGACTGCTTGCTTTGCTGACCATAAAATGGGTATTACAAACTACAACATGAGCAAATCCCTAAACTTAAAAAGTACCCAGGACACTGTATAAACACATTCACATATTTTAAAAAGCCCGTTCTCTAAGGAAGCCAGCAGTCTTGTTGATTTTTCACTTCATTGCAGTCTCGCATTCTGAGCAAGCATAAAGGCAACAGTGGAAAGGAAAAACTCCCTTTTAACAGGAAGAAACCTCCAGCAGAACCAGGCTCAGGATGAGCGGCCATCTGCTTCGACCAGCTGGGCTTGAGAGAACAGGAAGGAGAAACAAACAAACACAGAATGGCAAGTAGGTGCAGGTGTATTCCCTGTTGGAAGAAAGACAACAACAAAAAAACACATGTTAAGGATAGAAATATACTGTACAAATACAAAACAGGTAGAGTACGTAAAGACAGCAACAAATGATTTTAATCAGCTGAACAGCCACAAATAGACAATATTTTGTGATTGACTTTGCACCCACTGTGATGACCATAAAGCTCTACTTCTGAAATATGGACATTGTTGCTGCTTTTCAACAAAAACATCAGCATCAAGCATGAGTGTGCATCTTTTGAACTACATGACAGGCAGCACACTTCCTCCCATTTAAATTCACATTCAGAAAGCTTATGTCACCTGCAAGTGAAAACAGTGTTGTCTTTCTATAGCATGAAGATGTGCTCCCCTGACTATGACCTCTGACCTTTAGGTTGCCAACCAGACTCACCATGAACTGTTTTCTTTAAAGTAACTTTAAACTTGAATAATGGAGTCGAAGACACAAATTCAACAATGGCAGGACTCACAGCCGCATCGAATCACTCATCAACTGTCCACCTGGATATAAGGCGCCCCTTACCTCAGCTCTTCCTGTTTGCCCGTTGCCAGTCTGGTCGCCTCCCTCCACCTCCCCGTCTCCACCGGCGTTTTCTGGTTCCTCGGTTCTCCCCTGTTCTTCGTCCCGTCTACGCCACCTGGGGATGTCCTGCTCGCCTCCGTCCTGGTCCTGCGGCTGTGTCCGTTCCTGCTTCCTGTTCCCTGAAACCCAGCCGGTCGAAGCAGATGGCCGCTTGTCCTGAGCCTGGTTCTGCTGGAGGCTTCTTCCTCACGGGGGAGTTTTTCCTTCCCTCTGTCGCTTCGTGCTCGCTCAGGATGCCGGAGCCGTCGGCCGCTGGCTGGCCGTCATTCACGTACCGGTGGGATGGATTGGACGTCTGCGATCCCGACTCCACCACCGGGTTCGGGTCCCGGGGGGAAGATATCCATAATCTATCTCCCTATGCCGGACATTCAAGCTCTCAGCAGTCCGGCATCATGCACGCCCTCCGCCGGGGCCCGAGCGCCAAAGAAACACTAATCAATAAAACCTTTTAATTGTATTACTCTCTCTCGTTTTGTGAGTCTCTCCAGGTTGAAATGTCTGATGTTTTCACACATTCACTGTCAGACTCAGAGTCAGTTTACTCTTTTTAAAAGAAAAAACAAATCATTAATGAAGTTTGTTTATTTGATTGTGACAGGTGTGAACATGAATAATGTTGATTATTGTTTTCAATCATTATAATGAAACCATGTGAAATGTTATAATGTGTTTTAACATCTTTTCTCCGCTCTGTCTGAAAAAACTTTTCCCTGAGAGTCACCTGTTGTGTTTCTGAGCTGGAACCTGTTCCTTCAGAGGGGAGTCATGACGTCTGAGAGATCCTCAAAACACTCCTGAGAGCTGATGGTTCACACAAAGTTTCTCTGTGGGACATTTTGCAGTTTGTTTCTCCTCATCCTGATGTGTTCGTCTGATGTCCTTCTTCTTTTAGTCCTGAGCAAATAAAAGTTTGTTCTGTAACAATTTTTGTTAGAAGCAAAGTAGAAGTTTCCAGTAACTTCTGAAGATGACATTTTTTTTTACTGCAAAGCTCAAAGCGCTTAAAGTGCTGACATGATGCACCTCTGGGTCTGCTTACACCATTTTATCTGATGCAACTTGATCAATCATTTTCTGGCTTTCACTGATAATAAATGACTTGATCTGATCACATTAAATAACATCTCTCAACCAAAATCCAAAGAAAACTGTTTAAACTTTGAATACATTTGTGTGTGTATAAAAGCAAAAATAATTCCTGCTCAAAGAGTTAATTTTACCTTAGATTAAAAAGAATTAACCCGTGGTTGATTAATTATTGTTTAAATTGTTCATAATTGTTTTACTAATTACTTTAATACTTTTCAAACTAGTTGTTCTCCAAATTATTATCCTTTATTATTCATATTTGATTTTGTTTGTTGTTGATGATGATTCTTAATTTGATTAATTATTTTTGTAATAAAACTTCAAAGACTATTTTAGACTTCTCCTTTGATTTAATATTCATCTGTTATGGTTTATAATTCCCTGTAGTTAATGGTTTCTACTTCAGTGACTGAGTTCTGATTATTAAAGGATGAATACAATAATTTAGTTGTTGCTGGTCAATAAACTGACCTGCTGGTGCCCCGTGTTAACGAGTGCAAAATGAATAAATATGTATAGTGAAGTGAGGAAAAAGTGTCACCCTTCTTCTTCCATCACTCATATATGACAACACTCTTCTGTGTTTTTTGCTGTTTTTGAACTTCAGCTTTCACTTGTATGTGATCAGCAGCTACTGGCCTGACTCAGAATTACCACCATAAAAGGCGGGCAAACGTGTAATTGCAATAACTCATTGTAATATCAGTCAATGGATTAAAATGGAACTCAAACATATTTTATATTTTATTTTATAACTTTTGGAGTCAGTCAGATTCATGATGACTTTCACAGCTCAATGGCCTTAGAAAAAAACAAAAAAGACCACAACTCAGATATATTTATGAAAGGTGAGCTAAAATTTGTCATGATAGCAGCTGAGACTCATATCAAGTACTAGAAAAATCACATGGAATAATTGTTTGAAACCATGTTGCAGCAGGCAGTATGCATTTCTTAACGCATATGCATTCCTGCTACTTCCATGTTGTTCCTTTGGCAGACAACCACCCCTCCTGCCCCCCTTTTTCTTTAAAAACAAAAAACACAAAATAAATAAAGCTGCATTAAATTGATTCAGATGCTGAAAAAAGGAGTGGCAGAGTAAAAAGAGGAAGCAACATGACAAAACTTTTTTACCCTGCTTTGTGTCACTCTTGATGTGTCACTCTTGAATCTTTGTCACACGAGTTTGCACACCAGTAAAATGCTTTCCTTTATAATCTTCATCAATTTTGCATGTTTTCCTTTTAAATTTTGATCCTTCATCTATTAGTTGATTGTTTTAATAAAATGTTTAACAATAAATTCTATATGAAAAACATCCATCCATCCATCCATCCATTATCTTTACCCACTTCTTCCTTTTTGGGTCACGGGTGTCATGGTTGCCTATGTCCAGCAGTCACTGTGCGAGAGGCGGGGGACACCCTGAACAGGTCTTCAGTCCATCACAAGAACCCATAGAAACAAATTAGACAAACAACCACTCTCTCACTCACACCTAGAGACAATTTAGAGTTACCAATCAGCCTAACATGCATGTTTTTGGTCTGTGGGAGGAAACCAGAGCACCCGGAGAAAACCCACATATACACGGAGAGAACATGCGAAGGTGCCTGGGATTTGAACTGGGGCGACCTGCTTGCTGAGAGGCGGCAGCTCTACCAACTGTGCCATCGTGCTGTATGAAAAACATTTATATTTAAATTTAGGTTATTAACTGAAGCACCTCATTCTGTATATCTTAAAATGCTGTCCTGTATATATGTTACATCCATCCAGATGGGCATTTTAAATACAATATGTTTATGACTGCTTTATGACTACAGTACATTGTAAAAAAATAAATAAATCTATTGCAAAGTATATTTTCTATTCTTGTTTACTGCATGCACAAATTACAAGACAATGAATCCAGGCAGATTTAAAACCTCACTACTTTTACAGGTATTTTTAGAGACTACAGTAATTAAAAGGGAACAACATTTAAAATGTTACTTTCTTGTCAAATAACGTGGTATGCGTTTTATTTTCTTAATATGGACGACTGAGAGCGTTTAAAGTGGGGCTCTATGGCAAAGTTATGAGCAACTAATAAATGGCTTAAAACTTAAAAGTTTTATGGCGATTTATGTAAATACTATTTAATAAACCTAATAATAGTGCCATCAGTTTTACATTACATGGGTGATCCAGCAGAATTATTATATCATTCCTGCTGGAAGTGCCTCAGGCAGCAGTGGAAATGTCACCATCAGTAGCTGCTGCCGCAGTTAGCACTCGCAATTAACCATAACATTCTATGGGAATAAATGTGTAAGGCAAAACTGACATTTATGTAAAAGTTTATAAAATATTGCTCACATGAACTGCTTTGCATTTTTGATTTTAGGAATGTTTTAAGACAGCAGAAACCCCCTTTGGTCTAGCACAGGGCAATTAAATGGAGGCCCCGGGGGCTAACGAATGAACTCAGTTTGGCCCACCAATGAGTTCATTTTTAAGTAAAACTAGATTTTAAATCGTAAAAAGCATAACATACTTCATGACAATAATTGCTGGATGTCCGGCCCCTGAGCTCTTGGCTTTCAGTAACTGTGGCCCCATGGGAAATTTAGCTGAATAGCCCCGATCTAGAAGTTAGCTCTATCTGGTCTGGTCTCTGAATTAAAGGGGACCTCAGATGTATTTTTTAAATTTTTATGGTATTTCTGTGGGATATCCAGACCCTATTCCTTCAATTTAATGCACAAAATAATTATTAGATAATCAATTATACCCTTTTTAATTCTGCCATTTTTAACTTTCGTTTTGAACGACCGGTTTCTTGAAGTCCACGCCCTTCAACGATCTGTTTACGCCCTCTGTAACAGCCAGTATCTGTAATGTGTTGTTGTTTTAAAATTAGCTCTTTTTTTATTACTCATTTGACTTACTGTTAGTGCTAGCTTAAGATAACTTACCGAAACCCGTCTGAGCGCGCCGCCATGAGCTGCTCCTTTTAGCATGAGACCTGCCGAATCCGAAGCTAATGTTAGCTTGTTCCTCTTCCGGTGTTCGCCAGCTCCGCTCGTTGCACGCGGAGATTTTGGGAGTTATCGCTGTTCCAGTCAAGACAACACAAAGTTCACCAAGTGAATCGGCTGATTTTGAGCGCTCGAAGCACGAACCAAACCTTCCCACAAGGTCTGCAGCTTTGCCATGGCCAAAACTGCTGCTGCTCTCTTCTTCAATGACCAATAACAAAGGTATCCACCCGTGCCAAAAAGCAGAAACCCTGCTATCATGATTCCAATGACACAAACATCTTTGGCATCCTCCTGAGACAATGCGGAAAGGCACTTAACTTCCAAACCCCACACAGATCCCCGACATACCCTGCCGCATGCATCTCAGCGGGGCGTAAGGGTTCTCCAGGATGGTGCTCCAGGATCCTGTGCTGTTAAAGAACTTTCTGGAACAGGGGAGATACTATCGCCCATAACTTTTACAGAGCCCTACTTAAAAAATAAATAATAATAATAATAATAATAATTAATTCAATTTATAACGCACTTTTCATTACTGAAAATCTCAAAGTGCTACACATATATTGAATGCTACACACATTCATAAACCGGTGGCGGCAGACTACCATGCAAGGTGCTTTCCAGTCCTACCGGGAGCAACTCAGGGTTAAGTGTCTTGCCCAAGGACACAACGACACATGGTGCGGGTCCCGGGAGTCGAACCGCCAACTTTCCGATCGGGAGACGACTGCCATTACCACTACACCACGGCCGCCCTATAATAAAACCTGCAACATCGTTTTAAGGCTAAAGTTTGAGCTGTTGAGTGACACAAGCTCAGATCAATGCTGTCACACTGAAAGCCCTTTAGCTTCTTCATTGGCGGATTTGTTTGTGCGTTGTCAAGACATGTTGTCCTGCATGTAAAGTCATGTTTATGTTGTGTGCATTGACTTACATGGAGGTGCATGACGCAGCAGAGATGTATACAATTGTATGTGGATCAGTGTGTGTGTGAGAAAAAAGCATGCCTACCGGGGTGTGTCAGTCTTTGTGTGTGTGCATGTGGTTGTGTAATGATTAGCCTTTTCTTAATGGGAAAATAACGTCAGAGCCACTGGGACGTTTAATCCATCTGAGCTGATTCTGTTCCCATCACAGCTATTGATCAACTCCAGTGACAAATCAACAGGGGGGTTACTAGTGAGCGTTTGTGTGTACATGTGTGTGTGTGTGCAGAGAGCATCTTACACAGCACTTTACTGTGTCACAAGCCAAACTCCTAATGCAACAGTAGACTCCAATAAGGTGCTTTACTCTTTCTTTGTTCTCTCTTTCAATCTTTCTCTTGCACTCCATTTTTTCATCTTACCGGTAGTTATTCTATACTTTTTCTTTTTTAATGTCCACACTTTCACCATCCCTCCATCCTGCCCACCCTCTCCTCTTTTCCTCCATCTCTCGAGTCTTTAAGTGGTATTGGCTTTAAAGGGGCAGCAAATCAGTTACTGATTAATACCGAATTTTGGGGGCCATTTGTCTGCACCATTGCCCCTGTCTGTGTCACCCCACCCCTTCTGAACCTTCCCACCTCCTTTCCCTCCTTCCGTTTCCTCTTTTTCTCACTCTACCGTTCCTCTTGCTCTCCTTCGCTAGGTGGTGATGAATGACCAGCCGATTGCCGAGGGATTAGAGTCGTCACGGTTACCTGTGCCTTGACAAAGTGGTCCTGATTGGTGACCAAGGCAGTCCATGGGGGGAGGGGGGTCATTCATACCTCAGAATTGACTCATGTGTGTGGCAATGTGTGTGTTTTCAGTTCCTGCTGAAATCATGTGTGGTCCGTATGTATCAGTATACACAGTTTATCATGCTTGTTGCTGTGATTAGAGGCCGGTCCTTGCTTGTGTTTGGAACAGGTCCGGCTCTCCCAGATGCTGATACTCTGTGACAGAGATTGGCGAGGTCCCGGCAGCGATGTGACCACACTGACACCCGAGAACCTGGTAAACGGGTGCTATTGGACACTGATGAATCGGCGCTCAGAGGAATCGAACGCTGGCCTAATCAGTGCATGGATCCCCCTGCAGCAACATTTTTCAGTTTTGTCTCGCCTTATCAGGTGAAGGCCATCAGCTCTGTCAGATCCCATAGGCCCAGCCTCTCTATCACTCACACATGTGATTAAGTGCATTACAGACGATCAAAAACAAGCTGTGATTTTGGTTTGCACTCAAGTGTTGAAGTTTGCTTCTTCTGTACAAATGTCTACTGGTAATGTCCAGTTCAGGCTTCTGCCCCACTTCCTCCAGGCTTTATTGCACATCATACCCTCATAAAACCCTATTTGTGAGAGCTACTTGGTGACATTGCTTTCTTTTTATCCATTACAGTCTGTCAGTGCCAACTAAAATCTGGACTTAATAGCGTGAGTAGAATGAAGCAGATGCTCCTTACTTGTGTTTTGAGCATATTTTTAATTTTTATTGATTAAGGCATAAAACACCCTAAACGTCAAAGGTTGACAGCACCTGTATACCTCTGAAAGTCTTCCCGTTTCACTTAGTCACCACAGGAAACTGAAGGTAATTCATTGTCACTTTAAGCCCAAGCTGTCCAAATTTTGATATAGCTTTTATCAACAAAAAAAAAAAAGAAAAAAAGTTTTACAATTCTCTGCTATGAGCTCAAGCCCTTTTCAAATGACTTTTATTATTTAATTCCTTTCCCCACCCCCAATTAAAAAATAAATAAAGATGTTTAATCATGCTGATGTAAAACTGACTCAACGTTCTTTTCAGGATTTCCTGTAAGACGGATGAGAGGGACTTTCTCTGGTGGATTCCTCAAGGAAGCTGACAGAGAGGGAGATCCATTGAGGAGAAGGAGGAGAAGATCCCTCCTGTCCCTTCAGGCTACAGGGCCATGAAGTATGGTGTGATGGAAATATGAAAGGATTTGGCTGGAATATGATTATATCAGGGCAGCTGAGGTTGAGAAAGAGCCTTGACTAATTATAGTCATCTATTATAGACACAATTAAAACCTGGCTAATTTACTGCAATTCGACACTCACGCACCCAGCTGATTTATACTAGACCTCAATGACACCCAGAGGACACTGTCACACAGACACACACACTCACATGGAAATCAAACAGGCACATACTTAAAACGCCTTCTGCTTGTGTCTCATTATAACTACAGTACAGTATAGTAAGCACTGCGTGTAATATTTTTTAAATATAGAACTGTACCAAAAATGCTCAGGAACAATGTTAGATCTTTTGAAGTGGGGTTCTGTGGAAAGGTTATGAACAATCAATATCTTACCTGTTGTAGCCAGCCAGCTCTTTGAAGGGCACCAGTTTGGATTTATTTATTTTTTTAGTTCAGAGTGGATTGACAGTAGGTCCAAGTGAAGCCAAGACTAAAAAAACTAGTAAACAAAAATATCTAAATAACTAACAAAATACATAAATAAAAGCATTTCATTGTAATGTCGTTTGACAAACTTTAAAATCAGTGTCACGTCACACTATTTATTCAGGCAGAACCTGTGTGCTGGTTCTGCTGGAATTGCTCCAGCAGGTAATATAATAACTGTTCATAACTTGGAACTGAACTTCAGAATTAATTAATTCATTCATTCATTCATTTAACCCTTATTTAGTCAGGTTAATCTCATTGAGCCTCGAGGACTCATTTGCAAGAGAGACCTGTCTACAAACTAAAGAATGATGACAATAGCAACAGTAGATTTTCCTTGAACAATCAACAATAGACAAGAGAAATAATAAAAATAAAAATAAAGTTAAAACAAAGATGTCAAAGTAGCAAAACAGACAGGTTATAAGGCAAATGTAGAAAAAGGAATGTCTGAACTATTGCTTTAATTATGTGTGCATTTTTTTAAATTAAAGTGTTTAATTATCAAATAGTTTTCCGATATAAAAATACAAAATATATCACAAGTTTGAACTCATTGTTTGCTAGTCATAACTTCTTTGACCTGCGAGTATCTTTCTTTTTATTCAAACTACTTATACAACAAAAGGCAAGTAAGGGAGTGGTGGTGCAGAGGTTAGAGTGGGTGGGCCTGCGATTGGAAGGATGCCGGTTCAACTCCCTGGACCGACAACATCAAAATGTGGATAGGAAATGTGTAGCACTCACACCTGCCTTCACCCTCATTTGCCCCACTATGAGCTCTTGAGCAAGGCATTTAAAGGGATTGTGACATGATGTTGGAAATTTGCATATTTGTCACAACATATATATCTTATATCATTCAGCTCTGATCGTTTTTGCAAAATAAATTATAAATATATTAAAATTTCATTCCAAGTTATGGTAATTTTTTCTCTGGGACACGCCCCTAAAAATTGGCGCATTTCTGCAAAACGTCATTGTGACGTGACAACGGGCAGAAGGCAGAGCCTTGCCCGTTTGTCTGGTGTTTTAACTGCTTGCCATACACATTCATTTCCTGAAAGATCGCCTCTTTTATTTGTGTAACTTGAAAAATGCCGTCACGTTGTAGCGCATTTGGGTGTTCTAATATCGCTAGTGAACAAGTGAGCCTTCACAAATTTCCAAAAGATGAGAAACTTCGACAAGAATGGACCAGACAAGTGCGGAGAACGAGGGGCCGATGGTGTATGTCTGCAGCAACCATTTTACTGCCAATTGTTTTCAGGAAAGACCTGGTATAAAATAATCTTTAGGATTACAAAGTCAAAGTCAAAGTCAACTTTATTGTCAGAACTGCAATATGTACAGGACATACACAGGATTGAAATTGTGTTTCTCTCAGTCCCTCGGTGCAACAGTAACCATTTAAACACTAAAACACTGAAACATTTAATAAACATAAGCATAAAATAGTAAAAGTGTAACACTGTCCTGAGTTTTTGCATAGTAGTATAAAAGTATGAAAATTTACACCAACACTAAAACACTAAACATTTAATGAACATAAGCATAAAATGAAATAATAAAAGTGTAATACTGTCCTGAGTTTTTGCATAGTAGTATAAAAAAAGTATAAAAAGTATATCTATAAAATAAACTGAAGGTTCTAGCATTGACATTTGCAAAGAGTGGCAAAGCAGCATATGAGTTAATGTACACAGTATATGTATGAGGTAGTTGATGTTGGTATAGAGGCAAAGTGGCATATGCAGTAAGGCACATTGGGCATCCTTAAATAAGGCTGGTCAGAGAATACTGTATATGTATCAGCAGTAGTGTAGATATAAAAGTAGTGTAAATGTAAACAGTAGTAATAAATGTAAACAGTAGTAATAAATGTAAACAGTATTAATAAATGTAAACAGTGAATGTAAACAGTAGTATGACTATAGGCAGTGATGTAATACAAACATTAGTGCAAATATGAGAAGTAGTGCAAACTGAATGAGCACATGACCGAGAGTTTAGTGAATAACCCGTTTGATGACACAGAGTCCAGTGTTAAAATCTTTGTGTTGAGTGGTAATGTGTGAGAAAGTTTTTTGTGTTAAGGCAGTTCAAATGGGAGGGGAGGCAGAGCAGGCAGAGTGTTTAGCATCCTGACTGCCTGATGAACAGAGCTGTCTCTCAGTCTGCTGGTTCGAGCCTGGAGACTCCTCAGTCTCCTCCCTGATGGCAGCAGTCTGAAGCAGCTGTGTAGTGGGTGTGTGGGATCACCTGCCATGCAGAGGGCTTTCCGAGTGAGGCGTTTGCTGTGTAAGTCCTGCAGTGAGGGGAAACCAGTAAGATGGAGAAGACTTTTAAAACCGGATGCTATTCCTACTATTTTTAAAAGAAAATCTACAGAAGAAAGTCCCACAGCTACCACGTCAAAACAACGCAGGGAAGCTACCGTCGGAAAACTGTCCAGGAGATGAGTAAGTCTTTGTATAAACATAATCGGAGGTGTGTAGTGTTTTAGACTAACGAGGCTAGCCTGTATAAATAAAGGTTGAATGAATGAATGAATGAATATATTTTACGTGAGTTCATGTTGTTTTACTTTATACACTGTGAGTGTATAAAGCCAATTATCACGGCAGATTCTTTATGTTCGCTGCTAACAAGCTAGCCGAATCAGTAGCACACACACACTTTTCTAATAATGTATTTTTAAATTATGTCTGCGCGATCAAGTAACATCAGGAAGTTTTTTTATTCAGGGAGGGTTTATTAATGAGAGTTTTGGATGATTTACTGTCTTAAAATGATAGATCTCAAACGCGATCAGGACTCTGTTAGCTTAGCCCAAGAACAAAGAAGCCACATCACAAAGCTATCCTCACTTAGCTACTGTGTATGAAATAAACCGTGTCTAAATCACTTTTCCATTGATCGAGTGTCCAATAACTGTATTTGATGAATAATAACCCTTCAATTGCTTTAATATATTCAAGTACTAACAATAAGTTGTTTTTGTTCGCTGCTAAAAGAAATAGCCGAAATAACATGAGTTGCACACACACTTTTCTAATAATGTATTTTTAAATTATGTTCTGCGCGATCAAGTAACATCAGGAAGTTTATTTATTCAGGGAGGGTTTATTAATGAGAGTTTTGGATGATTTACTGTTTTAAAATGATAGATCTCAAACGCAATCGGACATGCTCCGCCATTATTATTTAAATGCGCGTTGGAGCGTGCCTTCCCGTTGTCACGTCACAATGACGTTTTGCGGAAATGCACAGATTTTTAGGGGCGTGTCCCAGAGAAAAAAACTACCATAACTTGGAATGAAATTTTAATATATTTATAATTTATTTTGTAAAAACGAACAGAGCTGAATGATATAAGATATATATATTCTGACAAATATGCAAATTTCCAACATCATGTCACAATACCTTTAATCCGCACCATCTGCTCCCCCAGGCGCCCTAGATAGCAGGTCCACACAGAGGGATGTGGTAGCTCATGGTAGTTGTGTCAGGAAGATCATAACTGCCAAGTCTTCAAGCAAGTTAGTTCACCTGAAGAAAGGAGCAGCCGAAAGAAGATGAAAAAACACAACAACTGACAAGTACTGTATAGGTTAATTCCACAGTAGGAATAAAAAAAAACATTTATTATGAGCTGTTGTAAACAGAAAAAAGTTTAGGAAATAATCACGCACCCTATCACTGGAGCTTCAAAATCCCAACTGACATGTGGAAAGGTGAACTTCAAACTGTAAAATAAACAAATGTTTTGTTTGATTTTATGTAATGCCAAAACAAAGAACTTATTCTGAGTTACATTTCTGTCTTTGACAATTTTCTCACATTTGTAATATTAAAACCCAAATTGTAAGGCTTAGTCTCAAATAACTAAATTGAATTGGGAGGTGAAACAGCTGTATAAATGCTATGGACAAAATGCATGGAGGACAAAAAATCACTGTACCACTTTACAGTAAGGCTCTCCTTATAGAAGGCTAATAAATAGTTTATATGTATGTTATTAATTCCTCTATAAACACTTTATAAATACTTTATAATTGTTTATTATGCATTAATTAGAGAGACAAAACTGACCAGTTTCTGAGCCAGATCTGTTCACCTATATTTCATCTAGAGTTGTTATACTGTATTAAACATTTCAGACTATCCTTGTAAGCACAATAAGCATTCTTAAACCTATTTATTCAAGCTATAATATTACTGTAGTTGTAGATAATGCAGTGATAAATGCAATATAGCTTTACAAATGCTTATTGTGCTATATGAAATGTTTAATTTAACAACTCTAGATGAAATATATAGGTGAACAGATCTGACTCACTAGAAACTGGTCAGTTTTGTCTCTCCATTAATTAATGCATAATAAGCAGTTATTAATGATTTAAAAAGTGTTTATAGGGGAATTAATAATGTATCTATAAACTATTTATTATATCTAAGGGGAGCGTTATTGTAAAGTGGTACCAAAATCGCTTTTAACCTCAGATGAAGTTAGATTAAGGGAGCAGGTCAACTTGTCGTGTCAATTCCAGTGCAATATGACACTTTTCTTCTTTCCTCAAATACCTGCAACTCAAATATCTTTCCTCAAAGCACAAATTAAAACTAAACATAAGGGAGAAAAATAATTACTTTGAATGTACAGCAAGGTCGTAGCTAAACCCACAAAAGTGAACATGTGAAAAAATATACCTGAAGTATATTTTATTACGTTTTAGTCCAGAACATTTACCATTTATTTACTTGAAGGGATGGAAGAAAACAAAACGATAAAATGACTGCAGCCAGCTGGTGCTATGTGCTGAAGCTTCAACTTCCAGCTTCCAGTCCTGTCTCTATAGTATAACCTCAAAGCAGTAGACTTCTCAGGAAAAATGCATGAGGTTTCAACTTTGAGCACTTTTGGGAATATTAGCGATATTTGATCATATCTGGGAGGACGTGGTCCATCCCATCCAGCATCAGAGTCACCACTGGTGAGTCTCATCATTTATCTTTTGCCTGGTCAGATGCAAGTCAAAAAGCTCTTTTTTTAAAAAAAAAAAAATCCCATTATGCATAAAGTTTTTTTTTTTTTTTTTTGAGAGAGCAAGAGAGAGCAATGTGTCAGCAATATTCTTTTATGTTCAGTAGCTTGAGGCTCCTCCTTCTGTTGGGGACTGGCCTGGATTGTCTTCATTGGCTCCTCCCTCAGTTCAGGGAAACATTCAGACAGAAAACCCACCCACTCGCGTGGGTTCACCAATAGAAACGCGTCCCTCTCTCCACCGCTTTCATTCTCCGTCTCTCTCTCATCACATCTCTCTGGTAGCAGCCCTCAGGTGATGCAGCACTTTAAGGGTTAAGTCGGCAGCATGCTGGATCTCTGCAGAGGTGACAGATGCTTCCTATCCCACCCAGCACCACAGGGGACCCCGAGGCACTCCGCATACCAATGAGCCACCGTCTGACACACACACACATGCACTTATATATGCAAGCAAGCACACACAAGCATAAATATGCATACATGAACACATACAGATCACAGACGCAGCCACACTCGTGCACTTGCACACAGCACACCTTCTGGCGCATATAAAAGATGTCATATTTATGATAATCAGCTGTGTGAGCATCATTCGAACATCTTCCTGGTTTGTAAGACCGAGCCAGAGCAAATAGACGTGCATGAGTTCCCTTCCAGCAGGAGTCAGGCAGATGTGACCTTTTGTCTGAACACGTGACCTTTTATGGAGGGCCATCGCACATGGCTGTGCAAAAAAGCAGGCGCATGCAGCATATGGTCCAAACCCAGTGTCTGCTCGCAGGCAAGAGACGTACACAGGCAATAAAAGTGACAGCTGTCGTCGTGATGGAGCACTCGGAGAAGGGGAAGTGAAGGCTTAGGCACCACGCAACATGGTGTCGAGAAGACCCGCTATTCATTTTCAGCTTAATATGTTCCAGCCCATTGGAAAAACATTGCAGCATATAATGTAAGCAATTTCATACGCGCGCGCCGCCTCCCTCCGAAGTGCCAGGCAAAATGAAGAGGCCAGATTAGGACGATGGTTGACTGAGTTCAAAAATAACACAGAGCCCCGAGAGAGAGAGAGGGTGCGTGTGCACATAGAAGGCCATTTGTGTGAGACTGAATAAAAACATGTGAAGTCACACAGATGTGTGTACACATCTTAGATATATACGTGTGTTTTAATTAATCAAGTCCCATCAGCATCTGCTACGCACCTCTGCACAGTCACAGTCCTTGGACGTTTCTCCACCAAAGCAGAAAAACATCATCAGCGGCGTGACAAGGGATGGATGGCTCAACTTTCACACATTTTTTTTTTCCCTTCCCTTCCACACTGGCAAGCTCAGCGTTACCACAAGAGAGACTGAGCCTCACTGGAAACAAAATACAGGTGGTC
>JBBPBX010045542.1:9235-26981 GCA_038048925.1 Garcialebias charrua
GAAGTTCAACATTTGGACATAGCACAGTCAGTACAAATAGTCAGGTCAGAAGAAGTTCGAAGAACATCTGGGAGTAAAAACAAAGTCATTAATCTTAAGATTGTTTGCCTTCGTGCAAAGCTCCCATTACTGCAAAACTTTAATCCCTTGAAAGGAAATAGACCCTCCTTGATAAACCAGAACTGTTTGTGTACTTTCTAAATTAAACTGTGTACGTGCAACTTTTCTTCCCTTGCCAGGAAGTAAACTCCTTTATTGACGTCATATTAGGGTATAAAAGAAATGAAACTCTAAGTTGAGTCAGAATTGTTTAGGACTGTGGCTGATTTGTTCCATGCAAACTTATAATAAATCTCCCACCTGGCTGGCACAGAAGAAGTCTCCTCGTCTTGTCTTATTGAACTGATGATAAATGAGCCTCTACAAGTCCAGGACAACACCCGACGGCCTGCCCTTCCACCGGACCCCACCCCTCGGAACGGCAGCCAGGGAACCAGGGGGTAACAAAAAAAAAAAAAACACAAGACCCCGACACACACACACACACACACACACACCCGCCCCCAGATGTGCTATTGATGTGTGTTGTTATAAAGTGCAATTAAAAAAAGGAAAGAAGGAGCAGAGGCTGGCATAATGCCAGTTGCCCCTCCACCCCAACTCTAATCCAAACCCTTACTGTCTAAATGCATCATTGGAAATGAGCACAGGCACAAGGGACGAGAGTGGTGTTATCCCACCACCCATAGCCATAGTGCCCATCCCAAGTTCCTATATGTGAATGTCATGAGGATGTTATGAGTGAATGTCTAAGGTGTATAATAAAAGAGTCCCAGGTGGCTCTGGTCAACAGAGATGTAAAATTGTTGTAGCATACCCGAGTCCCAAAATCCCTACATGTATTAAATTTGAAAATGAAGAGGGCGGAGGTGTGCGGTGACGGATAGGGAGAAAAATTACTGCAGGACCAAATGCTCCCGTTGGGAGTCAGCTCCCCTGCTGACCCAACAGGCCCCCCCAGCTCCCCAGGGTCCACCCAAGGAGCGAGGCCAAGACACCTCTCTGACCGCCAGGCCCATTGAGATCCAGACCAGAGAGGGACAGGGCCTCAAAGACCGCCAGCAGCAGGACCAACAGCCCACACACCCAGGGCCACCAAGACCCCCCACGAACCACAGAGGACGCCAAACCTTACATGGATGACCTGGCCAAGAGCGCCCGCCTAATCGCAGACAGAGCCAGGAAGCTCCAGGAGTGGGTCCCCACCATAAGAAAGGGGCCAGCCAACTGGCCACGCATAGTCCCAGGCCATCACCAAGGACATCTACCCAGTCCCCACCCCAGAAGAAATACTACACCCACCCCTCATACTAACAACTCTCAGAACACATAGCACACTAGACACCCAGGTTAGGTCAACCTGCCCCCTCCCACGAGCAACTGGTCACGCCCCCAGACACACAACCCCCCAGTCCACGAACCCACAACCCACCAGCGAGCCGAGGGCCCCCCCGTCCAGAGCCGGGCACCAGAGCAATAAAAATATAAAATAGTACTGGTGAAAGTGGGTATCCCTGCCTGGTGCCGCTCTGTAAACAGAAGCTTGAAGATATTTGATTATATGTCCTGTGTTGTGAAATAAAACATATTTTTGTCTTCGTGTTTTTTCATCTTGAAGGAGTTTTAAAATGATGCAGTTTGTGTCTGTCCTGCAGGCTTAGGGCATGAGAGGAGACCTGGTGCCTCTTTGTCTGTCAGTTTTACGACCTTGTAGATATATGGCTGTGAAGAAATCTACTGAAAAGTCTGCATGGTTGCTCAGTTAGAAAGTAACAGAACAGCTCTAAATCTATGTGTGTAGTGTATGATCTTTAATGTAATTTAATGTCCAGTTACACTAATTGGTCATTTAGTGGTCTACTAGTGAGTGTGTGGATTTATAGTGTGTGTGAGCTGCTTTGGGGCACATAGGACATGATTGCATGGACATTTGTGAAACAGTTAATACCTTGATTATAAAGCACTTGTGTATTAATTATATAACAGTTGTGTATCAGTTTCAATCAGATTAACATATAGAACTGTGTATTATCCTTCACTCTCAAAACGCAAGTATGTAAGCTGAAACCAACAATGGTATTTCCTGTTCACAAGACAGAAGCCTTCTGGCAGTTAAAGGGGGGAGCAACACCCTACAAGAGAACAAAGCAGAACTTCTTATTGGATGAGAGCAGGAAACACCCTAGAAGAGTATAAAACATGAGTTTCCTCCTCCACGTCAGACAACGCAGAAGAAAGCACACGGGGAAGAACAACTAATCAGGTCGTATGCGGTGTCTCCATTAAATGCGCATTTAATGATCTCACATGACTCTGTGTTCATTGTACTTTAATCAATAATCATAATTAAAGTGGGTTTGGAATTTCAAGTACCTCTCTGTCGTGTCTTTCACTCCAGCATTCGATCCAAAGAGAAACAAAAAACCAACTCGAGCGGAAAGTAAGGTTTAATCCGCAACAAATTGGAGGTCCTACCGAGATGTTTCTACAAGGACAAGAAAGGGGGTGGAAGAGAGTCCAACATGCTGAAAACAGACCGGTCTACACAACAATAAGAGGTAAGCAGATTGCTTGTTTCAACAAAAAATCTGAAATTGGACATTTATAGGCAAATTTTACTCAGTGTGTTTGGACTCCAGGGTTAATACATGTGAAAAAAGGAACGTTAAAATTAAAAGTAGAATTATAAGTTTCCAGCCAAGACTCCAGCTTCTAGAGTAAAACATGCAGTGGTCACGCCCCCAGTGGTCCGACGGGTCCATCTGGTTGAGGGGGAGTGGGGTTTTAGAATAAATATTCGCCGTCACTCCTGTAACCCTAGACTGAGTTTACTGTCGTCTCGTTATGTTTTATGGCTAACTATAAAACAGTGTCAATTAAATCTACTTATAATTTGATTCATGATAAGTAGAGGCGGAATCTGGTGAGGTGGTGTATTGTATATTACCGTGCGTAAAATACGTTATAATACACTAGGAATAAAGGTATTGAAAACAAACAAATAAAATAAGAGATCATTTTAAAATAAAGAACAAAATAAAGGATAAAATAATATGATAAAGGAGTGAACACAGACTTTCACTAATTTTATTAAAATTCAAAAGGTAATTTTCTTCCATTGTTGAAAGTTCTTTTCATGGTGTCAGAGTCTCGCGTGAATGAAGTGCAAAAGTTGGCCTGTCCATTGTCTTTCATGTTTGATGTTTGTCTTTTGTCAAAAACCATAAGACAAACTATGTGAATGAGTTACAAGAAAAAAGTTCCTGTGTGAGAATTTGCAGTAAAAGAATCCTGGTAATCTGGCTTGCCCCTGAGGAACGTTCAGATTGCTACAGGACATTCCTTTCGGGGAATAACTGTGGTCTCACTGGTTGTTCCAGTATCAATAAAAAGTAATAGGCTTGGTGTGTATGTGACATGGAGGAGAGTTTCAGCAAAAAACTTGAGAAAACCTTGCTTAAAACATTGACCGAGCAGATTAAAATCATAAAAAAGGCAATGCCTTTGTCAGTTCAGGAAAAAAAAAAAGAAAGAAAAACTACTTTAAAAAAAAGAAGGTTAAAAGAACTAGATCAGCACTCAGAACTAAATAGCACTATAAATCTTATGTGGGAACAAATACTTAAAATCCGGAAAGAGAAAGACAGGTTGGAGAAGCAGAAACTGCAGCTGGTGAGTATGGTATATTTAATGTTTATGAGAAGCAATCTGAAATCTGAAACTAGCAGAAATAAGCCCAAAGAAGCATAATCCAAAATATCTGAAACAATCAGGAATTTAAAAAATCTGAAATGAGAGAATAAGCAAAATAAAGTGGAAATCATCTGAAAAAGCTTTAATTGGCTAAAACCAGCTGAACAATAGCTAAACAAGAGCATGGTCTTGCTAAATTAGGCTGAAAAAGTTGGATTAAAAAATGTAGAATTAGCTGAAAAAGCTGAAACAGGCTATATACAGAAATTATTAAGTAAAATACCTTGATATCATCACAACATTTTCTTCTTGCCTCAATAAAAGCACTGTCCTACTTGTTATTTATTTAATTGTTCCCATACATATCTCTAAAAAAAAGGAGGAAAATAATAACTACTGTATTTTTCAGCCTGTATGACATAGTTATGGATTAAGTTTTATTTAGATACAGCAGTTTAATAGAGTAACAAACGTAGTCCCTCCACCTCCTCAGTAGTTGGTGCTGGTGTCCTGAAACACAGAATAAACATTACATTAAAACGGTTTACACTTCTCCATTTTAACAGGATTAGAACTGAAGGCCTTAGGACGTGTACAGTTTTTTGAATAAACAAATAAAATATTTGCGGACAGTTCGAGACAAATTGATTAGCGCCGAATGAACCTTCACGGTTGGAAGGATTGATCAAAAAGGATTATGACATTCTATCTCAATAATTTTAGGTTATGACACTTAAACAGGAAATTTGGAAATTGCAGTGGGACCTCCCGTTAGCATAGCATAGGCTGTCCAACAGCGGACATTTTATAACTTTGTAACGGTAGACAGCTCACATCGGATTCGCTTAACAAAGCATACAGAGTGACGTCGTGTAGAGAAACGATATTGACTTTAAATAATCCAAATTTAGTTTTTGTAAACGAACTTAGCGGCTAACAGCAAAGCTAACGAGCCATTAGGTTCGGCGTGGTGCACGAGACGTCGTCCTTATAATTTGTGTATAGGCCGTGAGGATGTAGAACCGAACGTATCATACTTGTATTTCCCAATATAAGAAGCAGAGAAAGTAGATTACCAATTTGGAAGACGTACTTTTGTGAATAGTTCCAGTGAATGTATACGTCTTGTGAGCGTTGACCGGAAGGCAGGGTTGCCAGATCTCTAGACCGAAAGAAGCGATCAGCTCCTTCAAAACAAGCACAAATAAGCAACTCAATGTCCGCGAGAAGCAAAAATAAAAACCCGCCACAAGCGGCTGATCAAATTTGAAAGCGACTCCAGGGAAAAACAAGCCCAATGCCGCTTGAAATAAGCGGACTTGGCAACTATGGGGACGCAAAAGACACAGTCGTTTCCTGTACAGCCTGAGCAGTGTTGCCAGGTGAGAAATGTAGGATTATCGTACACCCATCATAAACAAAATAACAAGTATGCTCTATAGTCACTCTATTGTTGAATACTGTAGCGTCTAACAGGCACTCACAGCTTTGTGGCGTCAGTACTGGGGGGAACCATAGACATTAATACGCATTATTGTCTGGTGGCAACTAATGAGCTCTACAGAAAGTCTTCTGTCACATTTAGAAAAGCACGATTAGCTGGAATTTCAAGACGCCTTCAGGGTTCACAAAAAACTCCGACAGACAGTTGCGACAGGCTGATGGAAACCGATCACAACTACACGTTCACAGAATGGCCAAATTATTGTATTTTTGGCCTTTTTCGGGATTATTGATCGTACATCGTACAGAGGGCAAAATTATCGTACAAATACGATAATTATCGTACAGCTGGCAACACTGAGCCTGAGTATAATGGAGACCCCTGATGGACGAAAAAAGGTACTGCAGACAGAAGCGTAATAATTTCTAGAAAAACCAAAAACAGGTCGGAGTCACTTTTATTTGTAATTTAATTTAGTCATCCAGTTGGGTTATTCGTTCTGAAACATTTAATAAAAGTAAAAGGATGCAGGTACAGATTTTAATAACTGTTTGGAGTCAGATGAATAAAAAAGAGAACAGGAGGGGCTGACAACCTCTCTCCCCTGAAACGTACAACACAAACAGTTAATTAACTATGCACACTTAGGAGGTATTAACACGTAGCACAATGAAACTTAAGTTTGATATTGGCTTGTATGAATTATGGACATTAAAAGCAATAAGAGGACAGATTGGGGTTTGAAGAATAATAAATAATAATAATAATAATAATGAATTCAATTTATAACGCACTTTTCATTAATGAAAATCTCAAAGTGCTAAAGAGGGAGTAGCCCTCACAGACAGGTCTTAAATAAATACACCTTTAATTTTAATCTATTGAGGACATAAATTGAATCTCAATTTATAATAAGTGGAGAATTGGACTTTAAAAATCGACTAATAGTTATATACCTGGAACAACAGGCCAAAATGAACGAGCCCATATTTTTACTTTGAATAAATGAGCCACTGAGCTTAACAATTTCAAATTGACAATTTAGGAGGGCATCCCGCGGTGCCGTTTAGACATGAAAATATACACAATACATAAATAAATCCAACAAGAGGGCAGATCTTAGATGGCTCAAGGAATTGGCTAATTATCATAGACTGTATACTAGCAAGGGGGTCTTAGAAAACAGTAAATTATATTTTCTAAAATAAAAGTAGGCTACAGTATTTTTTGGTTTCAGGGTAAATTGATTATTTCACTTTTAGGTAAACTAATGTTTTGGATCTGTTGTGCAGATCAGATTAAAAGATGCCTCTGTCGAAGGATCCATAATAAAGCTTGTTAACAGAAAATTAATTTGATCCTGGTCTGTTAATGATTTTTTAATTTTTTAATTTTTTAAATAGCCTCATTGAACAGTGTTGGTGGAACGGCAAGAGTGAGTCTTATGAATCCCACCTCATCCTTACAGAACACATAATGGTAAAACATGCATTAAGATAGGCCTCTGTCAAAACACATGCAGCATCTGACTTTTGAATCTTAGCTACTATGGTTATTGATCAGATCGGATCAGAATTAATATGAAAGTGTGTCCAGAACTGGCTCACGGTGACTTCACTGAGAACAACAACAACATGGCTGGACTCATATGCAACCCTGCTCAAAGAACTTTCGAGGGGCTTATGCAAAGAACGACTGAAAACAATAAAGGCACCAAAAGGAGGGTAGTGCACTGGACTGTCATCAAAGAACAAAAGACTGTCCACAGAAACTTTCAGCCGAGCAGAGACAGGGACTTTGTCAAAGAACTGTCAAAACATGGTCATCAGACACAAATGGTCAGAATATACGGTCTGGATTTGGGGGATCCTGACGATAATCAGAACCCAGTGAACGTCTCACAGGGGCTGGAACAAGAGCTGAACACGTTCTCCAAACAGACAAGAGAACAAATTGTCCTGAAGTCACCCATACCAGCAAAGGCCGCACCCCATATTGATGTGTGAGGTTCTGTCAATGACTTTGGTATCCGAGGTCAAATCTACAGTTGGTATGATGCATTTTTTAAATGAAACACATAGGCACATTTAGGGCCTGCCAGTGCGGGCTTCATGATTCTTAGTTATACTGTGCTCAGATGGATCTGACGACTTGCTTTTTCTGGTTCCTGTAACTCTGTGGTGAAGCTTAAGGAAAGCAAGGGAAATGATCCTAGCTCCTGACCCTAAAACGAGTTAACTTTTATATTTTTACAAACATTCATACAATGTTTTATAGAACTGAAGAGAGGGCAGCAGTTATCCTTGGCAGAGTGCATGTTGGAAATCTGATGTGTCACAAGGGGTACATTTTGGTAAATGATTATAATTTTAAAGAAAATGAGATGATATCGTAGATTACAGTTAGCTATAAGGTTGTGAAAACCAAATTAGTGGTGGCAATAGGCTGAGGTTTAGGAAACATTTTTTCTGGGATCCTGACACTAGTGTTCAGGTTAAAGGATGGTAAAATTAGACACAATTTCCAATTTAACAACCAAATAACTTTGGCGTGCATACTACAGAATTGAAACAAGGTAGAGTTTTGTTTCATAAGGGGGAAAAGGTTGACAGATGTTCCTAAAAATAGAGAGGCTGAAATTGGTCCCTAAAAATAATTAGATAGTAAATGTTTCCTAAAAACAACTAGGTTGAAAAATGTTCCTAGAAATAACTAATTAACTAATAGATGGTAAATACATTTTAGTATACAAAGCATAATAAGGATAACTGATAAATTGGCATTATAAACAAAATCCACTTGCGTCGATATTGAGGCGGCATCGGTCTTGAACGTTTTATTTTCTTTAATCATGTCATGGAGGAAGGAGTATTGGTGCAAGCATATTCCTAAATAGGAAGACAACTTAGGAAAGGGTTAGTTCATTAGTTATACAGAGGTTTTAGATTTGGAATGAACAAAATCGTCACTCATATAGCATGAGGCGTCTTAAAAGTTTAAATGAGCAATTAACAACACTGTTTTTTTTTCCTCTGTGAACTATGTGTGAAGCAGATCTTTAGGATGGGGGACGCCCCTTGGAAATGTTTCCTGGCCTGCAGGCTCAAACCACTCAAACCTGAAGTGGACCTGATCAGAGGGTGTTTAGGAATATGGTGGTTCTGTAGATTTATACGCAATTGACTTGACTAGACGACATGTGACTTATTGACTCAGGAAGAAGGTGTATAGAACCACAGGTGTACAATGTTTTGTGAATTATGCTCTGCCGCCGCATGCTATGTTACTTTTATGTGTGTAATTTCTGCTATAAGCTGAGTGAAAAGGTACAGTATTTTTGTAAGTATGAACCGCCTCAAAACTACTCATAATTAACCCTAATGAAGATTAAGTCTCTCCCAAACCCAACTAACATGCATGATTCATTCTTTGTACTACTGATTTATAATTTATTGGGGGTTGTTTGCTGTGGACATGATTCTGCTTATTATAGGTGGTTCCTGGAAATGCTCCAGCTGAGGGGGTAAGGATGGAACTCTATTTTTGTTTTATTGCACATTTCTGGGTACAAATTTTAATATAACATTGGAGAAATTGGCTTACGTTTTAGAATCTGACTTGTCAGCACCATTGTGAGTGGGTTTATGGATAGACAGAAGAGAGTAATTTAACTCATATGGATCTACCCACGTTTGGGCCTTCTCTCAGATGAGTGAATTGGGTTAAACCAAGAAGGCCCTGTTGTAGTCTAACAAGTCGAAAGTTTGTGGTTTAGGTTTTCTCAACAGAGTCCAAAGGAGGCAAGACAGACAGCCCTGGTCAGTACGGACCCGTGGGGGGTCGCTGAACGCACATTACAGGTAGTGCGTGTCAATGCCAAGGGATCCACACGGTTCAGTGTGCTCCAGCCCGTGAACCAGGAAGAAGCTAAAGGATTGGGCTGAACGACAAGAAGAGGTCGCATTCGAACGCTCATGCCTTGATAGACCCAAAGTAGCCGAGTATAGTTGCGTGCGGGCCCAGAAGGACTCTGTATTATGGGGCCACTCGGTGCTGGAACATCCACACATAGTACAGACACCTAGAGAGATAAAAACATTACATATTAGAGTTTCACATAACACAAAGAAAACTTGGGGACATAGGAGGACCTCCCCGAGCAACGCCAGGGGTCTGCCCTGAGTAGCTGTAACCAGGGCAATTCCCCTGAGTACGTGTGGCACATTCAAAAAATGTATTAATGTTTCTTTAATGATGATATAAATCTTGTGTTCTTTCTCTATTTTTGTGTGTTCAAGGGAGACAATTGCCTTGCTGCTGGAGGAGGAACTTGGGAAACTTAAGGTTTAGAATTCTGCAATCAAAACTATAACTTGGAGGATTTTGAAAAAACTGATTGAATATTGTGTATATGTGCGTTTAGTTACGTTATTACGTGTGTGATTTTATTTCTTTTGGGATGGACCTCAGGAATTGAGGTCCAAAGGGGGTTTGTTGTGAAATAAAACATATTTTTGTCTTCGTGTTTTTTCATCTTGAAGGGGTTTTAAAATGATGCAGTTTGTGTCTGTCCTGCCGGCTTAGGGCATGGGAGAAGACCTGGTGCCTCTTTGTCTGTCAGTTTTACGACCTTGTAGATATATGGCTGTGAAGAAATCTACTGAAAAGTCTGCATGGTTGCTCAGTTAGAAAGTAACAGAACAGCTCTAAATCTATGTGTGTAGTGTATGATCTTTAATGTAATTTAATGTCCAGTTACACTAATTGGTCATTTAGTGGTCTACTAGTGAGTGTGTGGATTTATAGTGTGTATGAGCTGCTTTGGGGCACATAGGACATGATTACATGGACATTTGTGAAACAGTTAATACCTTGATTATAAAGCACTTGTGTATATAAACAGTTGTGTATCAGTTTCAATCAGATTAACATATAGAACTGTGTATTATCCTTCACTCTCAAAACGCAAGTCTGTAAGCTGAAACCAGCAATGGTATTTCTTGTTCACAAGACAGAAGCCTTCTGGCAGTTAAAGGGGGGGCAACACCCTACAAGAGAACAAAGCAGAACTTCTTATTGGATGAGAGCAGGAAACACCCTAGAAGAGTATAAAACATGAGTTTCCTCCTCCACGTCAGACAACGCAGAAGAAAGCACACGGAGAAGAAAAACTAATCAGGTCGTATGCAGTGTCTCCATTAAATGCGCATTTAATGATCTCACATGACTCTGTGTTCATTGTACTTTAATCAATAATCATAATTAAAGTGGGTTTGGAATTTCAAGTACCTCTCTGTCGTGTCTTTCACTCCAGCATTCGATCCAAAGAGAAACAAAAAACCAACTCGAGCGGAAAGTAAGGTTTAATCCGCAACACCTCACACCCGCTATTGGTGAGCTATAGAATATTTTCAACCAATTAATGAAGTAGTTTCCAAATCCAAATTTAACCATCCATCCATCCATCCATCCATCTTCTTCCGCTTATCCGGGGTCGGGTCGCGGGGGTAGCAACCTAAGTAGGGAGGCCCAGACTTCCCTCTCCCCAGCCACTTGGAGCAGCTCCTCCGGGGGAATCCCAAGGCGTTCCCAGGCCAGCCGAGAAACATAGTCCCTCCAGCGCGTCCTGGGTCTTCCTCTGGGTCTCCTCCCGGTGGGACATGCCCGGAACACCTCACCAGGGAGGCGTCCAGGAGGCATCCTAACCAGATGCCCGAGCCACCTCAACTGGCTCCTCTCGATGTGGAGAAGCAGCGGCTCTACTCCGAGTCCCTCCCGGATGACTGAGCTTCTCACCCTATCTCTAAGGGAGAGTCCAGCCACCCTGCGGAGAAAACTCATTTCAGCCGCTTGTATCCGAGATCTTGTTCTTTCGGTCATAACCCAAAGCTCATGACCATAGATGAGGGTGGGAACGTAGATCGATCGGTAAATTGAGAGCTTTGCCTTTTGACTCAGCTCTCTCTTCACCACGACAGACCGGTACAGCGCTCCAAATTTAACCAAGGTACTAAATAAAAATTCGAATTTACTCTATCAAATGCTTTTTCTACATCTAAAGACAAAATAGCTGTTTCAATATTTTTACTATATGAATACTCTATTGAATTAAATAATCTGCGAGTGTTTGTGGTCGAATGTCTTCCTTTTATGAATCAAGTTTGGTCTGGATGAATAATGAGATGAGTTATCTTCACTAATCTTTTAGATAAGACTTTACAAATTATTTTAACATCGCTATTAATAAGAGAGATTGGACGATAACTGGTAGGTAATACTGGATCTTTGCCTGGTTTTAATAGGAGACTAATGTTGGCTGAATTCACATGTGTTGGAAGCCTGCCATTTTCTTCTGACTCAAGTAGCATTCTGTGAAATATTGGTTCCAGTATGTCCCAGAAATTTTTATAGAATTCTGTTGGATAGCCATCTGGACCTGGACATTTCTTATTAGGCATGTTTTTAATGGCTTCACGGAGCTCATCTGAAGTTAATGGTGAGTCTAGTTCTGATGATTGACTACTATCTAGTTTTGGAAGTATTACACTCTCCAAGAATTGATTAATATCCTCATCTGATGGATTTATTTGTGGATTGTATAGTTTTATAGAAATCTTTAAAACGCTTTGCTTGGTTTTAATAGGAGACTAGTGTTGGCTGAATTCATATGTGTTGGAATGTCCAGAGGACCAGACTTAGCTTTTTTAGATTTTTCTACCTGGATTGAGCATGCATCAAGGTACTTTAAAAACATTGTTTACTTTCCCCTCATCATAAGTTATGTTTCCATTTGTATCTTTAATACCATATATAGACTTTTTTTTTCTTTGTTTAATTCTAGTTGGTATGCTAAAAAGCTCCGCGACGTATTACTATGTTCAAAATTTTCTAATTGAAGTCTATGTATAAAGAATTTGTTTTTCTTGTCAATACATTCATTTAGTTCTATTTTTAACTTGTCTAGTTTTTGCTGTGTTTCCTCTCCTTGTAAACCTAATAATTTGATTGATTTCTCCAATTCCTTAATACATTTATTTTCTTTTTTCTTTTTATTTGTTGAATAGCTTATTATTTTGCCTCTCATAACTGTTTTCCCAGCCTCCCAGAGTGTACATGTTGATGTTCCTGGCAAGTCATTAAACTCTAAATGTGATGTCCATTAAAAAATAAAAATTGTATAAATTCTTTATCTTTAAGCAGTGAGGTATTTAATCTCCAGTTTATATTTTTGGGGGTTTGTTTCTTATTAGCTAAATTTAAAGTAACTGGTACATGATCAATGACAGCAATAGGGTGTATCTTAGTGTCTGAAATGTTGGTCAGCAATGAGTTGCTCATTATGAAATAATCTAGATGAGAATAAAAGTGATGCACATGTGAAAAAAAGAATTTTCTTTGCTATTAGGATGAAGAGAACGCCATGTATCTCAAAGTCCATAATCACTCATGTACTGTTTAACTATATTTATGGATTGCCAACTGCGTTGAGTTCCTACTGCAATCAGCCTGTCTATTTTATCATCTAGACCAAAGTTAAGATCACCTCCCAGTATCAGTGAGCAATCCATGTGATTTGATAGATAAAAATATCATGAAAAAATATCATGAAAAAAAGCAGCGTCATCCACATTTGGTCCATATGTACTAACAATACAATATTTTTGGCCAAGTATGGATAACTTTAATTTTATTAATCTAACGTGCGGGTCTATAACTGTAGCTAATACTGTGAAGTTAACATTTTTATGTATTAATATTGCTACACCTCTTTGTCTTAAGATATAGCAGGCTGAGAATACATCAGGAAACTCAAGAGATTTTACCGGTCACTGTATACCTCGTTGCCTGGGCAAGACACTTAATCCCGAGTTGCTCCCGGTAGGACTGGTTGGTGCCTTGCATGGCAGGCTACCGCTACCGGTGTATGAATGGGTGGATGGCTGGTACTGTGAAGTGCTTTGGGGCCTCTCATAGGGGGCTGGAAAGCACTATATAAGTAAGCTCCATTTACCATTTAGCTCATCCACAGTTGAGGGTAATTTATGAATTTCTTAGAGTAATACATCATCTGCCTTTAATCTTTTAATCTGGTTAAAGTTTCTATATTTTTTAAGTTGGCTACCGGCTCCATTAATATTCCATGTGACAAACCTTAAAGGTTCAGTATGTAATTTCTGGAACACGCTGGAACTTAGGAAAATTTTGAACAGAGACACGTTTCTGGTCCCTCCCCCTCAGAGCCATATATGGCTCTGAGGCTTGCTCTTGCCCTTGCTCTGCTGAAATTCAAATTCAAGCTCTGTTTTTATTGGCTGATTCAAATTCAAGCTCTGTTTTTATTGGCTGGTTACAAAATCTGTTTTTATTGGCTGGTTAAATCTGTTTTTATTGGCTGGTTAACGGTGGGTCACTGTGGCTTTTTAGAAATGCTTTTAGAGAAGCAAGGGGACAATAGTTTTTTTCAGAGATTACTTGTCTAAAATCAGTATGTCAGGAGGTAGTGACAGAGTGAAGAAATATGTTTAAAAATATATTGTTAGAAAAGTTACATACAGCTCCTTTAAGGTGCCCATACTTGTGCTTGTGAGAATATGGATAAACCACACCCATTATCACAAATATAAAAAATAATAAAACACCCAGGCAAAAACATAATCCTCAAGGGTTGATTATTTATCATTAAAAAAATAATTAAGTGTTGTTTTTGAAGATAAATCATGGATGTATTCCTTTATGAGGTATTTGTATGGATGGACATGGGTGTATATCTGCCTTTGTGCTTGTGTGCTAATAATTGATATTGAAAAGAAAAAAGAAAAAGAAAAAAAGAAAAATTAAGGAAAAACAAACAAAAAAAAGAAATAGCTGACACCGTTCACCTTCACCAGTGCAGACACCCGAGCTGTGCTTTACATTTTATTTACAAATGCCAGTTAATTTACCTCCAGTGTAACAAGCGTTACACCAGGTCTACTCAACTAAACCGCCCAGGGAGCCATAGTTACCGAAAGCCAAGCACTCAGGAGTCATATATCAGTAGTTCTTATCATTAAGTAACTCTGTTTTATAGTTAAAACTCCGGTTTTGTTTTTAAAAGTGTACCCATTGGTGGACCGACATAGCTCACCTGTGGGCCTGATTTGGCCCGCGGGTCGTATATTGAATAGCCCTGCTCCAGACTAACCTGTTGTTTCTTTTAATAAAGCCACGGAGTGATGTCCCGTTCCCTGAACAGCTGAAAAATATAAAGTTTGTCTACAGCCACCGTAGCTCTGACGCCCTCAGACATGTATTTCTTCCTGATTGGGAAAACTAGGACCTGGTGCTCCTACTTTAAGGAGAGCGATATTAAAGAGGGTTCTGTTTTACAGAGTCCACTTTGTCTAAATATTTTACCACATGAAATAAATTTGTTCTCCTCTGAATTAGTTTCCTTCTTCATTGTTCAGTCACCTTTAATGCAGCATATGGAAATGTTTACAACACAAGAGGCTCGAGGAGTGCTATTACTTTTAGTGGCATTTTGGGTTACTATCCATCATCATCTTTACCCATTTCTTCCTTTTTGGGTTGCGGGGGTCACTGGTGCCCATGTCCAGCAATCACTGTGCGAGGGGTGGGGTACATCCTGGACAGGTCCATCACAGGGGTTACCATGGCGAGAAAATTCACCAAATACAACAATTTGTAAGTAAGGATGGCAAGTCTTTTAAAACCACTTCAAACTTTGTGCTCCTAGAATTCTTCCTGCTTGAACGTTCAGCTCAAAACACCATCAGCCACAGAATGAGGCGAAGGACACAGACTGTATAAAGTTTTTTTTTTTTCTTTTTTGGTAAAATCAAGGTTGAGGTTTTATGGGCCAGTTTCTGAGTTTCTATGGCACAGATTTACAAAGCCTTAGCAAACAAAGTAAGTAAGTAAATTTTATTTATATAGCACCGTTTACAGGTCAGAAACCACAAAGTGCTTTACAGAATAAAATACATAAAAACACAAGGTAAAAGATAAAAACACAAATGATAAAAGATAAAACATGCATATGACATAAGACAATATAAACCTAATTAAAAGCCAGTCCAAACAAATGTGTCTTCAACTGCTTTTTAAAAGCATTAAGAGAATCAAGGCTGTGCAAAGTCAGAGGCAATGCATTCCACAGTCTGTGGGCCACAGTCCTAAAAGCGTTATCCCCGATGGTCTTAAAATGAGTCCGTGGGACCATTAACAGCTTTTGACTGGAACATCGGAGGCTCCGAGGAGTAGGGCTCTAAAAGGTCAGAAATGTAGACTGGGGCTTGACCACTCAGGGCTCCAAAAGTAAGAACTAAATTTTTTTAATGAATTCTAAAACATACCGGTAGCCAATGTAGAGATTTAAACTGGCATTATGTGCTGTCTTTTCCGTGTCTTGGTTAAAAGCCTTGCAGAAACATTCTGAACTGTCTGCAAACAATCAAGATCTTTCTTAGTCAAACACATGAAAAGACTATTACAATAATCCAGACGGGATGTAATAAAAGCATGGATAATCATCTCTAATTCAGCTTTTGACATAAGAGACTATATTTCTTAGTTGAAAAAAGCAATTTCTGACTAATCCACGAGAATGGCATAGCAATGACATGGCAGAATCAAAAATAATGCCAAGGTTTCTGAGATTTGGTTTGACAGAAAAGGCCAATACACCAAGGTGTTGCTTAATTTCAGATATTTGATTGTCAGGAGCAATAATTAGGGTTTCAGTTTTATCACAATTAAGTTGCAGAAAGTTGTCACTGAGCCACTGTTTGATATTGCTAATACAATTTAATGAGGACAATGTGTGGTCTTCAGAAGGTCTGAAGGAACAAACATAGAAATAATAAGACAACAAGACAATAAAACTGACTTATTTGGCCGAGGGGGAAAACATACAAAAGAAAGAGAATAGGTCCCAACACTGAGCCCTGAGGTACCCCACATATCAGGCTCTTGGATTCTGACATTAGCCCCTTTCATAAGTCAAATCCGCGCAATAGGCTATATGCCACGGGTAGTGGTGACGTACTTCCGTTGACCGACACGCTTCACTTCCGGCTCTCATCTACTACTGTTGTTGTTAGCGGTAGCTTCTAGAACTAGACCATGTAAAAGACACAAAAGGTAAATTATCTGCGAGCTACTGGTACAACAAGAGAGATTTGTTGTGTGCCGTTGTGTCCAGTGAATAGCAGGTACAATAGAGCGCTTAGTTTTTAACATTTAATGCCACAGTTCGTGGCTAACCGAGTTAGCCTTAAAGCTAACACTCGGTTGTAGCCGGCGTTTTAAACCTCAGAATATTCAAGAGCCAGCATCAAACAGTGGTTAAAAAGGAGCTGTACCTGCATTGTTCCAGTGGAATAATTCTCCCTTCCACTTCCATGACCGGGGCTTTGGGAGAAGCAGTAGAGAGAACAGCGAGGAGGAGGAGAACACAGCAGCTGCAGCTCAGTAAGAAACACGATTATCACTCGACTCCACACCCTGCACTTGTAGATTTAAAGGGGACCTCAGATGTATTTTTTAAATTTTTATGGTATTTCTGTGGGATATCCAGACCCTATTCCTTCAATTTAATGCACAAAATAATTATTAGATAATCAATTATACCCTTTTTAATTCTGCCATTTTTAACTTTCGTTTTGAACGACCGGTTTCTTGAAGTCCACGCCCTTCAACGATCTGTTCACGCCCTCTGTAACAGCCAGTATCTGTAATGTGTTGTTGTTTTAAAATTAGCTCTTTTTTTATTACTCATTTGACTTACTGTTAGTGTTAGCTTAAGATAACTTACCGAAACCCGTCTGAGCGCGCCGCAGTTTGCTGCTCCTTTTAGCATTAGACCACCCGAATCCGAAGCTAATGTTAGCTTGTTCCTCTTCCGGTTTTCGCCAGCTCCGCTCGTTGCACGCGATGAGATTTTGGGAGTTATCGCTGTTCCAGTGAAGACAACACAAAGTTCACCAAGTGTCTCCCGTAAATTAATCTGTAAGGAGAAGGTCCTCTTGCTGCGAGCCTGCTGCGAGGCTGCTGCAAGGCTGTACAGTTGAAGCTCCGCTCCATCGCGCCGGAAGAGGGTCCCGTCGAACCCGGTCCTTCCGCCTGTGGTCCGCTCGTTTAATTTTTGCCGGCTGCGCGTTGGCAGCGATCGCAAATACACTAAAAATTGAACTAAAACATAAAAATAACAATTATACTTTATTTATAAAGCCATTTAAAAAAACACAGCTGCAACAAAGTGCTGTACACATGAAATTAAGAACATATAAACAAAAGATGAGATGAAATCATGAAAAACAACAGTCATGTGTTTAATACAGAAGTGGGTTGAGCCTAACCAGGGGTTGCTAGGTGAGGGGCTGGACTCAGGTTTGATCTGATTGGCTGGCGGCTTGTGACGTCAATAAATGCAGGAAGTGTGAATCCTGGTGTATTTATCAAAAATAAATAAATCTACTTAGAGTAAATAAACCACTGGGTGCATTTTTTTGGCACAAGGACTGTTTTTTTTATGAAGTAAATACC
>JBBPBX010045543.1:0-26981 GCA_038048925.1 Garcialebias charrua
TATTTATATATACAGTACATACATATACACACATAATATATATATATATATATATATATATATATATATATATATATATATATATATATATATATACATATATATTTATATATACACACATTGATGATGGTGGAGTACACTACTTTGGACAAAACTGAAAGTGGCATGCATCCTAAAAAATCTGCGCCGCTCCATTGTCCCAGTTGATCAACAAGTGTGTTCCAAACTAAAACATTTGTAATATAAACTTAACAATATGTAATCAATCAATTCCAATCAAAATATCAAAGCAACTTTATTTAAATACTGTAAATGTTACACGTCAATAAAATTGAAACAGTTTAAAAAAATGAAAGATTGGTGTTATTTGTAGAAACAGAAAAACATATTACTAAATCTGCAGTTATGTATGAAATATGCTCTGCAGAGAGTGGTGAAGGCTGCACAGAAGTCTGTTGGAGTCAGTCTCCCCACAATCACAGACATTTATACCTCCAGATGCAGGAAAAGAGCCACCTGCATCATGAAAGACCTCACTCATCCAGCACACTCACTCTTTGCCCCACTCCCCTCAGGACGGAGGTTGAGGAGCATCAAGTGTAGAACCACTAGACTGAGGAACAGCTTCTACCCTGAGGCTGTTAGACTCATGAATAAATAAAAATAAAATAAAAAATAAACACTGCAAAATATCACATCATACTGATGCTGATCTGTTTTCTTGTTGCTGTATTCATCTGTGTTCATCTGTGACCATCTGCTCATGCAGACTCATGTTCGTGCTGCTGTTTATTCCCACTGTATATTAGGCTTAGTGTATTGCTGGTTGATGTTTTTCTTAGTTAGTTCTAGATGTTATTGCTGTTTTTCTCTTTCATTTGTTGTTGGATGTAACTGGGACCTCGTGTACATAATCTCGTTTTCATCACATGTACCACATGCGGTGCAAATGACAATAAAGACTCTCTGACTCTGACTCTGAAATATGAACTTAAAATATCATCACTGGAATCTTAACCTGTTGTTCCAAAACATGTAACAATAATTAAAAGTAAAATTTGGCCAATAGCTCAGGTAAAAATGCTGACCTGTAGAACATTTCTACATTTTTCACTGCTTCTGTAAAGAACTCACCATCAGACACAATCCTCTGTGAATAAAGTCATCTGACCCAGAACTAAAGTTCTTTAGTTTGTAGCAGGTCGCTTTTGTAAAAGAGTCCACGAGGCTCAATGAGATTTACCTGACTAAATAAAGGTTGAATGAAAAACACCATGAAGTCACAGTACCCCTGCTCCGTCACAAACTGAGCTTGTATGACATCTGCTGAGTTCATAGGACCTGTTTGTGTTGTCAATGCAGGACTGTTTTTTTTTTTAACTGAGGCACCGAGGACATCTTTGGCACAATGTGGACAAGGTGCAGGAGAGCAGAGCATCAGGAGAAGCTCTGAGGTCTGTTCGGCTGCAGTTGATGTGTACACTGTATTACCAAACAGTTGTACTAGCTCATAACTAATAAGTTCACAACAGTCAAATGTCGTTAAGGAGTTGACCGAACTATAAAGTTTTGAGCTCAGTTGAGATTTATGCCACTTTAATTGAAGAGGGCTCAATATTTCAGAGTTAAATTGTTTGGAATGCTCAAAAGTTTTAGAAACCAGTGTGACGTTAGCAACGTCATCACGTTCTGGTGGGTGGGGTCTATCTCTCCCTCGGGTGAGATGAGTCAGCCATCTTGAATTTGCCTCGATGCGGTGAATTTTTTTGCCAGCCTGTGGATGTGAACTACGGTTTAATTTGTTTTTATTTGTTTGCAAGGCGCATTTCCCACCCACCCCCGCTTCAAACCACCACCACCTCAGTTTTTCTCAGTCTTATTGTCCTCGTTTTCATAAGCGGCGTCTTATCATCAGCCCTGATTTGGTAAGTAAGACAACGTTATTTTTTTTTTTAACTGAATTTCGATAACTAGTCTTAAATTATGAGCTGGGGATACATTTGTATAATGTGCACAGTGAATGCTATAACTTCAGAAGTCGTTTAATGTGACAAATACGATGTTACTTCAACTACGGTTCGCGGCTTTTCTGGATGAACTACATTTCCCATAATGCATCATCATGTTTGCTCGGGACAAGAGGCCCGTGAAGCCGTTTGAAGCATAGATATCTATGGTTTGAAGCGTAACGTTATCTCTGCTTTACGGTTTCTGTCGGATTTTCCCGCTGTTCGCCGGTTCGGTCCACCTGCTTACCGTTTCGGTTATTTTTTCACTTATTAAATGTTTTTAACGGGAGAATATGTGCACAGCGGAACTAAATTTCCTGGGCGCATTTCAGCACGGCGCTATTATCTTGCAGCACACTTAGCATTAGCAACCTAGCATGCATCTCGTGTGGGTGTGTGTACTAGCGTGAAACGAAAAATGCTGAACAACATACAGTAATGTGTCGTGATGCTGACCGAGCCTGTGTTTGTATTTCTTCGTAGGTTCAAGTGTGTGGTTGTGAGATCATCTCTAAACCGTTAAGGTAGGATATATTTAGAAATACTTCCAGTGAATTTGGTTTTATTTTATGTTATTTTGAAATGTTACATATAGCCATAGGAACCCTACAGGAAAAAAATTTGATCACTTGGACTCTTTCTTAATAAAAAAACTTTGATCACTTGGACTCTTTCTTAATACTTTAACAGCAAAAACCATAAATAACCGAATTGGAAATTCTAAAAGCCCACAATTTTGATGCTTTGCTTGTTAATAAATAACTTGCTCATTTTTGTAACATTTCCATTTCTACTATAATTAGTGTAATTTAGTTTATAATTGGTATATTTAAATCCTGCTATTCAGCATTATGCATTATTTAAGAAATGTTTTTGAAAATGAATAAATCATCTTTCTGCACATCTTGTGTACAGATATCGGGGTACAAAAGGTGAGAGACGGCTTGGACAGATGGCCAGCCCTACTTATGGATTCACAGGTAAAAAAATAAAATGTTGTACAGTCTGTTTTAAAGAATGACATTTAACTTTCCATTTCTAACTTGGTTCTGACACATCCCTAATACAAATGCACTTTGTTTTGCTATCTGCCAACAGAAAACTTCTTAAAATATCTTCACATTTCTGTTCATTATTCCTCTTTGTACATTTGTGTAATTGTGTCCATGTACAGGTGTTTGCAGAGTTCCACCGAATCAACAATGTTAACCTGCGCAATCAATTCTACAAGGAGCTGGACAGATACACGCTGAAACTCATAACCTTATTCAGAGACAAGGCCACCATGACGGGCAAGATAGCGGAGGAGCTAACCAAGCTCATGAGGGTGTATGACCTTCAGGTGAATATTGAACTTTGCATGATTCAGAAACAATTGTAAAACAGCAGCCATACTTTAAAGTGCCTGAACTGTGCCCCGAGGTTAGGGGATTATGCCATGAACACATATTCAAATCAGCTTCAATTTTAGGAAGTCCTAATAAAAACTGTTTTCATAAAATTTGATTTACAATTTTAAGTTTTTTCCTTTGGGAGTTATTAAAGTATTTGCAATACAAAGTTATTAATTTGGATGATAAAGGTTTGTATTTGTGTATACAATACTATTGTCATGGATATTTTTGGTCCATAGGAACAACATGATGAGACGGGCCCTCATCCTTCATGCACTTCCTGTATACCTGCGTGAAGACGCCTCCAAGTTCTTCATGACCTGTCATGTAAGTAATACTGTGCTATCCATTCCAGAGGACTACAGTATTCCATAAAGGAGGTTCAACAAACCTTGACTTTTTTCAATTACTTGCTGCAATCTTCATCAGAAGTCACGTGGTGTAACTGACGTGTCTGCCAGCTGATTTTAACCAAGCAAAAATCAGCTGGCAGACTTCCTGCCATTTGCTGGAAGTAATCCAAATGTGAAGGTACTAACAAACAGCACTGGTCTGATGAAAAAAAAAAACTTTAACTACACTCTGAACTCTGAGTTGATGTGTTATCCCTCCAGAAAATGTTTGCTTCCTGTTTTTCCCCTGTTGCCATGGTGAATCACAGTAACGGAGCTATGTTGATGGTGGCTTTACTAGTCGTCAGGCATGAGCTCAACTCAAAGTCAATTTAACAAACTCCAGGGTTTCCACGGGTCCTTAAAATCTTAGATTTTATTTGAAAATTTTCTTTTCTTAAAAAGTCTTAAATTCAATGAAAATGTAGCTTTAGGTATTAAAGTAGATTAGGGTGTTTTAAGTACTGATAGATAAAAGGAGATCAATGAAAATAATGTTTGACTGTTTACAGCGGATATGTAGCTTCAATTTGTTTTAGAAGTAAACATAACAAAATAATCCAACTTCTCTTCCTACACGCTGCAGAACTTATGTGCAACGATACAAATAACAATAATTTCTTTGTCAAAACACCTAATTTCCCAAAATCTAGTCTGCAACAGTTATTTGAGGGATGTGAAAGATAAGTGTGAAACAAACATAAGATATAAGCAAAGACAATGGTTTAAACATGTAGCTAAGTTGCAGTCTAAGTCCTAGGTGCTAAGTGACAGTAATGTCTAGACATCATTAGCATAATTAGTATAGTAAACTTGAAGGAATGAACTCATTCTTGTATTTGTGTTTTGTAGGCAGCAGATGGTCCAGACCTCACTGACACTCCGGTGGCTCTTCTGACAGTCGTCCCAGATGACACTACTGATGCAGCCATGTTCAGCCCTGAGAGCATCTTTATTGTCGTGGAGGATGAAATGATTGCGAGTGGTCCCACAAATCTGGCTGACTCATTTGTCCTGCTCCTTGGGTACATCTAACGTAACTAACGAAACGACTGTTCAATTCATGCACTATACACGTTTAAAGATCCACTGACATCATCTTTGAACTTTGCATGAAATGTCACAAGATATATATCTTGTATCATTCAACTATGTTCGTTTTTGCAAACAAAATGATAAATTAATGAAAATTCCTTTCAAACTGAGTTTAAAATTAAAAACCGTGTTTCTTCACGGGGCATCAGACTACACGCGAATGCAACATCTGTGACATAGGAGAAAGAATCTTCAGTCTGCGTCCGCTAGGATAACATAACGTATTCTCTGCCAGATCGCCTTTTTTTTTATTAACTTGAAAAATGCAGGTACCATACGTTGTGTCCCATTTGAGTGTTCTAATATCATCGGTGAACAAGTGAGCCTTTTCACTTTCCCAAAAGATGTAAACCTTTGTCAAGTATGGAATAAATAAAGCTGCCCCCCTCGGAGATCCCTCGCTTCCTGAAAAGGTAAGACTCAATTAAATACGGGTGCAGACCTAAATTAGAACCTGCTGTTTCTTGTTCATCTAACTTGCTGCTTCCCAAACTGAAGACAAATAGCTCAAATCTTCACTTAGATTGATAATTTTGTTGTTTTATTTCTTGTCCGCCATAAATATTTAAAAGGGGCATTCTAAAGACGGTCTTTCTCCTACGTCAAATGTTGCATTCACGTGTAGTCGGAATGGATGTCCCGTGAAGAAACATGGTTTTTAATTTTGAACTCACTTTGAAAGTAATTTTCATTAATTTATCATTTTGTTTGCAAAAACGAACATAGTTGAATGATACAAGATATATATCTTGTAACATTTTATGCAAAGTTCAAAGATGATGTCAGTGGACCTTTAAAGTGTATGTGACATCATCTTTCTACTTTGCATAAAATGTCACAAGATATATATCTTGTAACATTCAACTATGTTCGTTTTTGTAACAAAAGGATAAATTAATGAAAATTCCTTTCAAAGTGAGTTTAAAATTAAAAAGAAACAGCAGGTTCTAATTTAGGTCTGCACCCGTATTTAATTGAGTCTTACCTTTTCAGGAAGCGAGGGATCTCCGAGGGGGGGCAGCTTTATTTATTCCATACTTGACAAAGGTTTACATCTTTTGGGAAAGTGAAAAGGCTCACTTGTTCACTGATGATATTAGAACACTCAAATGCGACACAACGTATGGTACCTGCATTTTTCAAGTTATAAAAAAAAAAAGGCGATCTGGCAGAGAATACGTTATGTTATCCTAGCGGACGCAGACTGAAGGTTCTTTCTCCTACGTCACAGATGTTGCATTCGCGTGTAGTCAGACGTCCCGTGAAGAAACACGGTTTTTAATTTTAAACTCACTTTGAAAGGAATTTTCATTAATTTATCATTTTGTTTGCAAAAACGAACATAGTTGAATGATACAAGATATATATCTTGTGACATTTTATGCAAAGTTCAAAGATGATGTCAGTGGATCTTCAAGGTTCTGTTAACGCCTACCTTGATGCAGTACCTGATGTTGCCAGTTGACGTAAGGCACAGTTGAAACAACTACAGTACTTTATTTTAATGTTGTTGTTTTTTAAGTTTCCTTAAGTGCCTTAATGTTTTTAAACAGTGTTAAATGGCAGCACATTGTAAATGTTGTTGTTGTTGAGGATGGATAATACTTATACTTGTTAATACATAAATATAACCGCATTGGCGTATTGCTCAAAGTTTATGCACTAAAATAACTTGTGGGAAACGACTGTTCAATTCATGCACTATACACGTTTAAGGTTCTGTTGCCTAACGCCTACCTTGATGCAGTACCTGATGTTGCCAGTTGAAGTAAGGCACAACAACTACAGTACTTTATTTTAATGTGTTTTTTTTAAAGTTTCCTTAAGTGCCTAAATGTTTTTAAACAGTGTTAAATGGCAGCACATTGTAATTGTTGTTGTTGTTGAGGATGGATTATATTTATAAAC
Source organism: Garcialebias charrua (assembly GCA_038048925.1). Classification (NCBI taxonomy): domain Eukaryota; kingdom Metazoa; phylum Chordata; class Actinopteri; order Cyprinodontiformes; family Rivulidae; genus Garcialebias; species Garcialebias charrua. The sequence goes on from JBBPBX010045543.1 coordinate 6,799, forward strand.
TAGAGTTTTAATCCTTTGAGTTTTTCTCTTAAGGTGCTGGAGCCATCTCCTTTTTCGTTTGTTTTAATTTATGACAAGCACTTTGTTTGGAATATATATATATACTGTATATATATTTAATAAAATAATTTGTTAAAAATTGTGAGTATTTCTTTATTGGGTCAATTTTGAGGGCATATTTCCCAGATTATGAGCTGAGTAATATAGAAAATTTTAAGTTTATTTCAAGCCGTATTTGTGTTGAAAATTATAAAAAATTTGAGTGTATTTCAAGTATATATGAGCTGAAAATATTGAAAATTTTATGTGAAGTACTCCCTAATTATAAGTTGAGAAAAATCAAAATTTATAAGTTAATGTTGAGATAATTTAAGACAACTGCACATGCAATTTTTAGTTTGTGTAAACTTAAAAATTTTAAAAACATCACTCAATTTTTATTATGTAATCTGTTACAAAAAAACTTTTGAGTTCTGTGAACTTATTAGGGTTTACAGTGTAGTCTGGAGTCACAAGATCAGATCCTGATGCAGCAGTTCAGCGATGGCTTCATATGTCTGGCTGGCTGTTTTCACTGCCCCATCTGACAAACAACACAAAATTATTGTTATAATCTCCTCTAAACATCATTATCCTTTGCTTTTATCTGTAATTTTCAAAGTTTGGAGTGTTTCTGTCATGGCATACTTGCTTTACAGTGCAGTGACTTGTCCCATCCTTCTCCAAGGACACCCACGGCTAGAGGATCTTTACACAGGAACTGACTGATTAACCTGAAATGATACACATTACACATTAATACAGGCCTATAGGCCTAAGTGACAAATTTATGGATTTCCCCCCATATTTATAAACCATTTTTGGACTGAGATATGACAGTTTCCATTTATTCTGACTGAACCAAACAAAAACAAAAACAGAAGTACAGTACTGTACTTGATGGCAGCAGTAACATGTATGGCATGAGGTTGGCGGTTGTATCACGTAATATGAAAACGTGGCTATAATGATAAATTCAAAAAAGTTCAAGACAAAAACAACTGGACTTTATTTATTATACTATACTTTAGACTATTTTTTTCCTTCCTTGCACTTTTTAGAATTTACCATGTCCTGGATGACTGAGAATCTTCACTCGCTATTAATGACTCAAACGGCCGGCCATATTCCACATTCTGCTCTGCTTCGAACCTTGAAAACAGCTGCACCACCTCGGCGAATTAGACCATTAAAGTACATTTATTAAGCAAATGATAGACTCAGACACACCTCTGTTACAATTTCGAGCTAACAAATATTTTTTATGTGATTTTCTTGTTATATTTCAGAGAAACGAGCCGTTCCGCCATCTTTTTTTTTTTTTTTTCCTAAAAGCCTCTCGGCTGTCTCTGAAACGGTCTTTCCGCAGTCCAAAAAAGCTAAGAAACAGTTGCATGACTCACTGGAAATATGCTTAAAGTTAGAAAACACTCACCTGCGCAGACACCTCTTGAAAAATCTTTTCATTGCACGTCACTCCATCCAGCTCCCTCTGAATATTTTCATCGGCCAGCAAATACAGAAAAGCCTGAACCTCCGCGTTTGACCACGGTTGTGACATAATTATTAGCCTGTGTTAATTCTCAAAAATGTGCTCCTCCAACTTGTTGTTCTAGAGTTTGGCGGGATGGCAGTTTGCATTTCCTGGAAGACTGAATCTTCTTCTTCTTGGCGGATTGCAAACAACGTTCAGGTGCATACCGCCACCTACTGGAGAAGACTGAATCTCCGCCCTCCGACCTAGGAATACGCCCCCTGACCAATCAGTGACCACACTGTGCTGATGTCATAACTGGACCCTAAAGAACTGGACCTTTGTACCTCAGTGAGGCAGGCACCAAAATAGGTCTGGTTTCACGTGAACAGGCCCCTGTGGGTACACTCCATAACTAGTTGTTAACTAGTTACGAACGAGCCCGAACGAGCGCGAACAGGCCCTGTGGATAAATGGCATATATGTCCCTGTGATACCATACCATACCATACCATTTTATTTATAGAGCACTTTAAACAGTGACAACTAAGGCCAACCAAAGTGCTGTACAAACAACAGGCAACACACAACAATGAAGTACAGAAAAATAGACATACGAACATTGCAGATCATAAATAAAACGACCCAAACATAGATCAGCTGGTGTTGAAAGCGACAGAATAGTAATGGGTCTTCAGACGGGATTTGAACACAGAGAGGGAGAGGGCATGTCTGACGAGCAGAGGTAACTTGTTTCAGAGTCTTGGGCCTGCTACAGAGAAAGCCCACAGTAGCTATGCTTACATGGGCAAAATTCTGTGACCGGATTGACATGTGTTCTGATTGCATAATTAGATAGTACCGTTTACATGGGCACAATCCATTCATGACAAGTGTTTACATGCAGCAGGCTTTTATTCTGACCAGAAGTTCTGACATGCACAGAGTGGTACACTCCCATTAAAAAAAAAACGAAGAGGAGGTTACTTTCGTGAAAACCACAGAAGAAGAAGTTACTTCCAGGACGAAAGTAAACAGACGCGCCAAAAATGGACCCGCGCCAGACTGTAATGACGGCGATGGAGTTTTTACTGCACTCCCTGATTGAACTACAGACGAAGCAACGCATGCTTTTAGTTTTTTTATTCACAGGATGAGAGCGCTGGACGTCCTCTGTCCTCCAAGCTGTCGTGGAAAACAACTGTTGGTAAGACAATAAAAACACTGTATGCTTTAATAAACTTTTTTGTCCTTTCCTTTTCTACCTGTCTGTGCGTGATACTGTCTGTATTTGTTATTAATTACTATTCTTCCTCTGTTTTCCTCTTTTTCTGGAGCATCAGTGTCAAGATGCCAGGCAGTGCCCATGATGCCAATGTCCTGTGCCACTCAGACTCTATCAAAGGGCTCATCTGTTAGCAAAAGCAAGGCTAATATTTACTATATTGTATTTAGTATTACTACCAGCTAAGTATCTCAAAGTAGAGATGCTTAGCTGTAAAGTTTTATAAAAAAAAAAAAACGTTTGTTTGAACCATGTCTTAAACAAATAGAGTTAAATGTTGCCAAAATGTAAGGCTAAAATTTACTATATTTTATTTAGTACAGGTAGTCCCCGATTTACGAGCGAGATCCGTCACAGCGAGGCGCTCGTAAACCGGAAATCTCGTAATTTGGAACGGCCGCCATTTCGCTCGTAAATCCGGAAATCCGCTCGTAAATTGGAACGGTTTTCGCTAGCGCACCTAAAAACACTCTATTTTCATCTAAAAACTACTTTTGAGTGCATAAAAATGATCGGAAACGTGTGTTTATATGCTTAACTTGCTAACTGAAGTGAAAAAACACATGAAAACTCAGTATTTTTTTCGTTTTTTCCAAAAATGTGCAGCTCGTAAGTCTGGAACCTCGCAGATCAGAGCGCTCGTAAATCGGGGACTACCTGTATCTAAGTAATCGGTAGACATACTTAGCTGTAAAGTTTTATTTAAAATAAAATTAGTTTGAACCATGCCTTTAAACAAATAAAAAAGTTGAACACTAAATATTGGCATGTCCTTTTTTTGCAGTCTGTGAGGAACATTGAAGGAAAGGACGTCAGTCTCTTCATTGTTGGTGACCCTGAATACCCACTGTTGGACTGGCTCGTCAAAGGATACGCAAACTCCTCGTCTGACTCCTCAAGTCATTTAATGTTTACCTTTGCTCAGTCAGGTGGAGGTAGAGATGACCTTCAGGTTGCCGAAGTCACGGTGGAGAGTTCTTCTAAAAAGATACTTGTCATGTATTTGTGTTCACATGCAGTTAAGATTTGTATAAAATATATTATCACAATAAAAAACTGCAAATAATACTAGTGAACATCTGAGCTCTTTAATGGACCAAACATTTTAACAAATTCTTGTAAACCATTGATATTGCTTGTTTGAAACATGTTTCATTCTTAGTGCAATTTGAGGTATATCAGAAAAACATAAAAATTTAACATTCAAAACGTTTGTGCAAAACAGACGATGTGCACAGATCACCACATCTTGTAATGATCACAAAACAAACAAAAAAAAACATTCTTTGGTCATTTAAAAACTACAGTAACCTGTACATCTTCAGTAACTTCTTTATCAACTCAACACATACTTTCAGAATTTCAATGTATGCATGTGATTTAGGAAAACTGAAAATTGGTGGGAAAATAATCAATTTTACTTCCAAAATGTATGTTTCTGTATCTTGATAGAACAGCAAATGTGTTTTTATCCTGTGAATCATGCAGAACCTCAGAGTCCTTATTAAACCATCCGACTGTATTAAGTTAGGACATGTACCTTAATGGACCATAAACTATCAATCCTAATGTCTGTGTAAAAAATACATTTACAGGTCTGTCAGGGGACAAATGCACATATGGGGACAAATGCACATATGGTTGTGGAGAATTGAAACATTTTCAAATCAGTTTTGAGTTGTTCTAAAGCACATGTGTGAACTTCTTGGGATTCCTCAGTAGAAGACATAGAACTCTTGCATCTTCTGGTAGAAGACTTGCTGTTCGATGGCCCAAGTCTGCATGGCCCTTGCATAACTCGTGGTCCTGCAATGATGTTAAACATTATTACTTGTTTAGATGCAGTACTAACACCATTTCCCTAAACACTGTATAAACATTTGTTACTGTTTTTGTCATCTGGAACACACAACTTACTCGATGTCTTCATCTGTTGAAAGTTACTAGGACCACTGTCTTCTGCCACTGTTGTGTGCTGCTGCCAGTTGTCTCTTCAAAGCCGGACTCATCATCTGAAAAACAAACATAATAAAGTTAACTAGACCCCTGGTATGTTGAATTTTTTTAGGTTATTTATCTGGTTAGTTGGAGTAGTGTTATAATCTATAACATAGTTCTATGCTAGCCCTAAAGCTACTCTTATTTCGTATTATAATTTAATTTTAACATATTTGTTGTATTCTAATTACTGCAAGTAATACAGTACAGAGGGTTAATGTGGTTTGAAAAGTCTAACTTACCAGAAAGGATGCTATGCTCTTCTGGTTAGCTTCGGGGCTGTAGTCCTGATTCCTCCTCATAAGATCCACACCGCTGCCTGCTGTGTTGGCCAGTGGCCGATCTCTCATCAGTTCGTCCATCAACACGTAAAATGAAAAAGTGGTGGGGTCGTAGCCACTTCTCCCGTTTTTGTTTTTAGCTTTGTAGCACTTAGCTTTCAAGCTCTTCCAGCGATCTCCGGCTTCTTCCAGCTTTTCATGTACTTGTTTAAATAACTTCGTGTTCCTAGACGTTCGGTCAAGGCGTTCGATAATTTTGAGCTATTTTAACGTTTCCATTAGAAATGTTGCATCGCTCACCGACCAGTTTTGCTTCCCCACCATGTTAGCGTTAGCATCTACCCACTAGCCATGCGGAGAAGGAAACACGTAGGGGAGGGGTGCGTAGCGCACATGCGCAGTCAGGGCAGTTTCCACAGTCCGATAAAAGGAACAGAACAAGTGTTTACATGTACACGATCGGGTTACTGATCGGCGTAAACCACCCGTTTCGATCTGATCACAAATTAGGTCGGATCACGCCAAATGCACAAAAAATAACCCAAACGGGGCGTTTACATGACGCACTTTTGTTCCGATCGGCTGTTTGATCTGATATACTTATGTCCATGTAACATAGCTACTGATGGACTGGAGACCTGTCCAGGGTGTCCCCTGCCTCTCGCACAGTGACTGCTGTGCTGGACATGGGCACCAGTGACTCCATGACCCAAAAAGGAAGAAGCGGGTAAATTATAATGGATGGATAAAACTTCAACATGCAGCACTCGGATAGAAAACATGGAAACACTTCTGTCACACTGTTGTATTAAAGACAAACAATGAACGAGTGGTTTACATTAAAAACAGAAAAGATAAAACCAATGCACTATTTTTTTCTTTTTATATACAGTATTCAATTTTGGTTTTAGTCTGGGCCTTCTTTGAATACCCTGAAGGCCCTGATTATTCACAACCGATTTACACAAAGTTTGTCATTTAGCATTAAAAAAATTAAAAGTAGTATTATAATACATGTTTGAGCTAATTGTATATAAGTGAAAAGTATTTCCTTTAGAGCAGCCAGTACTTCCATTTGGAGTAAATGTGATGTCTTAGTATTTTCTGTAGATTTAAGAATTTATTTTGATATACTGTATGTATGAATGTGTCAGCATTGTTACAAATCTTCTGCAGTCAGAAGACTCAATACTGCCTGCTAACATGAACCCGTGGCCGGTGTAATGATGAACACTTTGTTCAGTTCATCTTCAAAGAGCATCTGCACGGCTTTTCATCATGATTTTTGCTGTTAGACAAAATGTGAGCAAATTCAACATTTGAAAAATAAAAAAATTATATATATATATATATATATATATATATATATATATATATATATATATAATGCAAGTAAGTATATGCTGATTTTTTTGTCAACTTTGTTAGTTTTAATGTGTTTTAAAATTAATAATACAAATTATTATACCAATTAAAACAAGGAGAAACTAGATAACTGGCAATAATGAGAAGTACATGCTAAAAATGGTCTTTATAGTACTAACTTATTTCTAACACATAAAACACAGCCTGCATTTCTTCCCAAATGTGTTCACAGTAATTAATTTTATGAAACATGAAGATAAAATACCACATGCTGTTCAGGGAGGTGAGCAACTCACAAAGGACAATGATCCAATCAAACCACAGGGTGGTCAGAGGGTCATAGACATTCATGTGAGTTCACTGACTCTCACCACCACTAATTAAAGTGAGACTAAACCCAGGTTGAGACGGTAACTCCTCCTTCCAAAATCTCCCTGAAAATGGGCGTGTCGAGAGACAAGGAAGGGTGGAGGTAGAGTTGTGCTTTTGTTCACGCCTCCACCTGCAACAACCTAAAACAAATTAAACCTCTAGCCAACAACATACACCAAGCAACAACAAAGAATAAACATGTAGATGTATTTATCTATTCCACCCATTCCATCCAAAACCAAAGGCCTAAAACAATGAAAATGAAAAGAAAAATAAAACCGCTTGTCAGGAGTGAAATGCAGCACTTCCATATAAGGTATGCACTTCTCATCTCTGCAGGGGATTGGCTCTGCTTGAACCACCTGTGTGACATCACACATGAGCAGACATGTCACACATGAGCAGACATGTCACACATGAGCGTTTGCACAAATAAGAAAATTAAGGTGTAATCCACCAGTTCAACCCATAGAACTACCGTAAACACATTTTTAGACCAAATATTGCCAAATATTGCCAATTTACACAGATATGCACAATTATGTGAGAATAAACACAGCCATAGTGCTAGATAACATTTTAAACACATTCTAGGGAGTTTATCAGCTAAAAAAAGTTAATTTTGGGTTTAGTCGCACTTTAAACCTGACAAAGCCTTTTTGTGGAGAGGTGAAGGTACAACTGTTGTTTTTGTTGTTCACTCACATCTTTTTGTTATTGTCTTCTTGCTTCTCTCGGTGACAGCAGTTGATTTTCAACTGTGACAAACTGTGATAAATGTCTTGTCTGATACCATTCCCTTTCTCACTTGTTCGGTTCCTGTGGTGTCCCATCTGTCTGGTATACCTTTGATCATCTTCACTCCTCTTTTTGTTCTTTACTTAAAAAACATCCTGATAAGAAAAAAGGAAAACTAAAGTTAGAATACAAGAAGATTTGTACTTTTACCTTTTATAGAGAATTAATTGGATGAATGGTCTAAATAGTATTGATACAATACATAGATGTCACTCAAATGTGTTCATTTTGGTTATACATATACTGTGTGTATGTGTACATTTATGGGGAGTGGTGGTGCAGAAGTTAAGAGAAGGTGGGCCTGTGATCGGAAGATCGCCGGTTCAACTCCTGGTACAGACAACATCAAAATGTGGGTAGGATAGGTGAAACACCTGCCTCCATCCTCATTTGCCCCACTCTGGGCCCTTGGACACCCACCATCTGCCTGGATGGCAACTCTCTGCTCCACATGGAGAGCTGTAGAGTTGAATTCGGACCCGGACCCAGCAGCCATAATTTCTGAACTCCACCCGACCCAACGAATTAACAGTACTTACAGGTCGGAGCCTGAAAAAAACCCTGACATTTTTAATTAAGCTTTGACTGCTTATATAGTTACAGGCCCGCGGATGCACGGCTGAATAAAAAGGGCAGAAGATCGGAGCTGAGGGGGTGTTTTTCCTTTCATGGCCATCAAAGCACATTAAAACCTTGTTTCTGCCAGCATTCTGACTTATTCAGACACGGACCGCTCTGACATTTCTGCTTTGGGATCTCACCAGTTTGGGTTTTCAGCTGCACGCGACTACTGAGTGCAGCTGCTGAATGAACGTCCATTTGGGTGACGGATCGCTTCCTGGCAGTATAGTTCCATCTGAAGCTTAACTTAACTTAATTTTACCTCTTTTAAGGCCAGTCAGCCCGCGGTGAAATGGCCACGTGCAACTGTTGAAGTATGGCAAGCCATGTTATCATGGATCGAGGCTGATCAGCTGACACAATCAAAAGCCCAACCCAGCCCGCCCATCCAACACATTATCATGGTCCGGCCCACCCCAAATTCGGGTTGGGTCGGGTCAGGCCAGGCTTCGGGCCCGGGTTAGAAATTACAGCTCTAGAGGAGTGGTTCCCAAACTTTTTTCAGTTCTGTACCCCTTCAGACATCTGACCTCAAGCCAAGTACCCCCTAATTACACGGCCTTTAAAATGTGTTTGTAAACACTGCACCCATCAAATAAAAATAATATGCAACTGTTATTTACCACCAAATGATGTTTATTAGTAAATGTTAGTATTACTAAGCAACACATTTATTTTATAGTCTATGAATTATCCCAAAATTTAGCCTGTGTAGAATGAATAATTTGCTAAATATTTTTATGGTGGGATAACGAAGTTATTCAACAGTGTATTTAGTTAAACTCACCACAGCTTTAATGAGAAGGATGTGCTTGGAAAGATGCGCACAACTCTGCAATGTTTGGTTTAATTTGAGAAAGTCTGAGTCTTAAATCATTTTCAACACAAAGTCTTGCTCTGTATTTTGTTTTCATATTTGTCAGAGCTGAGAATCCACTTTCACACAAGTATGTTGTAGCAAAGGGCATCAAAGTCCAGCGGCGGCCGCCACTAGAGGGTGCTAGGGGGCGCCGCCCCTCCTTGGAACTGCAGCTCTTCACCATTTGAAGATTAAATTTTTTTTTATAAAAATGAAATAATAAAATAAAAATATTTCGAAATGTATGCATATATGTTTTTAGTTGTGTAGGATAAATATTTTATGAGTAATGATGAGTTGTTTGTTTCAAAAAACGTTTTCTGATTGTGACGTACTTCCGGTTCCCCGCTGGGCGCCGCCTACGGCTTTTCCATTTAATCTAATTATAACTAGCGCTAAGCGCATGCACAGTTTATGTCCCATCTGTCCAAAATTATTGGACTGTTCAGGTCGCATTTTCCGTCGTCCGGAGGCTTGGACTCGTCTAGTGATCGTTGCGGTTCGCCAGTGTTTCCGGTTCGAGCCGAGGAGGGAGGGGGAGCGGGGGACCATCTCTGTTTACACAGTCAGAGCTGATCACACGCAACTAGCGACGTTGAAACAGCAGTAATTATTAATGGTGCCTTTCTACACAGGTAAGCAAGTAATATTAAGTGAGTTTAATGAATCGCTAAGCGCACATGAGCAAAGTTTGAGCTGATGCGTGACGTGGTGTCGTGTGTCTGTTGCGGTCAGTCACACAGTAGCTAGCTACTAGCTGTGCTTATGTTGTGGTGTACTGTACAACATTATAAAAGTTGCTAGTTATAAACCCGGATGTCTGAAGACGACTCCTGTCTGTCCATCTTGTTCAGCTCATGAACCGTTTTACTCCTCAGAGTGTCTGTGTAACTTACTTTTATCTCGTTTCATTTTGCAGCAGTTGCAAATTTTCTGATGAATAAATCTGAATGAATAAATAAACTTTAGTTTTAGCTTAGTTAAACCTTAGTTTCATTATACGTTGTGCTGTTGTTTCAAAGACACTCTAAACTTAAATAAACCAAGTAGCAGAAAGATTTAGCATTAAATAGTTTGGATTTTTCATGTTATGAAACAGTGATTATATAATTATTTGAATTTAATTTTAATATTATAAAGATCACTGTGGATGGGATGCAATTGAAATAACCTGGATATTATTATTTATGTTGTATTAAGAAAGTTAAAATGTGATTACATATGTGTACACAAAGCACCTCAAGCAATGTGGAAAATGCTAAAAAAAATACACAATTAATGTGCCTTCTGTACTTTCTTTACAGAGAAAAATCCACACAACACCTTCATCTCTACACACCGGCATCCAATCTACCACCTGTGTAACAGACAGGTGGTGTACAGAAGAAGATCCAAGATGTCCAGCTTAAAGTGAGACTAAACGGGCTCTGGGTCTTTAACTCCTCCCCAAGTTCAAATTCAAAAACTTCACCAATATGGGCGTTCCGATAGACTGCAGAGGCACCGCCTAGAGGAGGAGAGGAGGTGGGGTTAGAGCGAGTAGGTGGGTGTGGCCAGGACCGTGACATGCAGCTAGCATTAGCATAATATATGCAGCATGGAGAGTGACCAAAGCGACACCTCTAGTTTTGTCAGCGAGGTGGAGGAGGTCTATGACTTTTCTCCACTTTCCTCACCAGAAGAGGAGGAGGTAGAGGTGGAGGACTTTTCTCCACCTCCATCACCTGAAACTGAGGGAGACTTGGAGCAGAGCGCAATTGGCCCTGAGCCTTATCAATTTGAGCCCCTGGCTTCAGGCCCTGACGCTGTTGTTGAAGAATCTGGTGGTGTGGACCGAACGGGTCCAGCATCTGAGTGGTAAATTTATATTAACAACATAGGCTAATGTTCAAAGCAGTAACAATTTTTTTTTATTTTTATAATTTAACTATCTCAAGTAAGACGTATGTATCCACATTGTACAGAAAAAGAAAAAAAAAACTCTTTCAACAGGTGTACCTGTGGACACTGCAGCTTCCTCTCACCTGTAGAAAACGTTTGTTGTAAGGAGACGCCACAGGTATAATTATGAATAATTTAGTACTTCCTAAAGCCCTAATAAATATACTATATATTAAAAAACACATCAATTAACCTGGTCTTGAATACACTGTGCATTTTATTGTGTTAAAAGCCTTTCTCAATATTTTCCTGGGATGTGAATTACTATGGGTATGCATTACTCTACCAGTAAACTCTACACTTGTTATGTCAACACTAGACCTCTGTATTGATATACATTTCCAAATCATACATAAAAGTCAAAATTCAAAGTCAACTTTATTGTCCAAACAGCAATATGTACAGAACATACACAGGATTGAAATTGCATTTCTCTCAGATGCATGGTGTAACAAACATTTAATAAACATTTTTACATCTCTGCAATTTTTACAAAGTCATGTGTAAATTTAATATAAATTCTAATTGTTTGAAGTGTGCCAATATTAAATGTTGTAAAACAAAAGAAACGCAGTGCAATAATCATTTAGAGAAATCCAAATTGTACATTAATAAAAAAGTTATAGGAAGCATAAACTTTTTAAACGTTAAAATTAAAAAGTTTGCTGTACTTGAATTTATGACTTATAAACAAATCCCTTTCTGACATAGGTTATGGCCAGATGTGAGGAGATGGGTGTGGACACCTGTGTAACAGACCACCCTGGTTTTGAACCCATTGCGCTAAATCCCCACGTGCTGCAGGCAGTTTATGGGGAGTACCTGCAGTACTTTGGTGAAATGCAGGAAAGCATGTTGAACAGGTTAGTAACATGAGGAGCCATTAATATCTTTATGACTCAGTGTATTTTACACACATACTGTTAACATCTCTATTTCAGCCGTTACAGACACCTGGCATACAGGAATGTGGTTCGTTGGATTTGGGGATATTTGGGTCGTCATATTAGAGTGGTTTTACCATCCTGCGTGGTCACACGAATCAGGCAGGAGTTCCCAGAAGATGGACCATACACAGGATTCCTTCCTCCACTCCACTTTTAATTATTAGGTAACGGTTAATGCAGAAATTTACAATAAGAATGCTAGGGATTTTTATTAATAGAACACATTTGCAAGAGTAAGGCATTTCATGGATTTTTCAGATACAGAATGTTTATTATAAACATGTATTAATTTCTTTTTCACAATAATCTTTTTCTCTCATGTTTCATAGAAAAATTGTGACCTGTGTCTGCTCACTGCCTCCTTCTTGTCTGGTTTCAGAAATTCAGCACATAATGTTGGAGGTACTTTAATTTCATCCGCGAACTTCTGGTACTGCAGAGGGTCTTCCACAACCTCATCGAACAGCAGCCCCATCAACTTCTCAATGTAGCCTTCATTAAAAATTTACAGTTACACAATTTGTACAAATAAAAATGCTATGCTCAATTCTAAAAGGACATACCTGTTGTTGGTTTTGTCTTCATGGGTCTCACGGTGTAGTCTCCATGCTTATATTTAGGATAAGCAATACAGTATCTCAGCTCACCGGTTTTAGTGACAGCATGTGCCCTGTTTGCATTTTCATTGTAGTGTAGTCCAGCTAGCTCAAGTCTATATACAAAAAAAGTTAAAAAAAAAAATAGTTTTGCATAGACTTTTTCACAAGGTTATCCTACTCCAATGTTATTACATTTACCTGCACAGCATTCCATGGTAAGAGAAAACCACATTCTTTGGTGCAAATTTCAAAAGTAAACTATGGAAAGCCTCGATTGATGATGTGTGGTACTGCGGGCTCATCTTCTGTACGTCTTTCATAAGATGTGGAGCCAACAACACAGCCGTTAGCTTCTCACATGCTGCTGTGCCTAAAATAAAAGATAATTTTAATTATTTAAGAAATTTCACAGAGTTATACTATTGTAGGACAACAATAAAAAAATTGTAATTCTCTTAACACAAGCATGAACAACTTGAATGTTGCAAAAACTAAAAGCTAAAGTTCAATCTATCTAGACACATCTAATTAATATATTACATACATATAAACATATACCGGTAGTACTTACTTGGTTTTAGCCACTCCCTTGCCTGCTCTCCAACTAGAGGCTTGTGTAAGCACTGAGGGAAGAGTGCGTTGTCGTGGGTGTGTACATTTTGGATGTGGTTAGCGACTGAAGACCACTTTGCCACAGCCTCTTCCCCCGATGCAGACGTAGATGCAGACCAGTAGAGGTGATTCACTACACTCTTCCTCCACTTGCCCACCTCTTGAAGTCCTCTGATCTTAGCCATAGCATCAATTTTTTTGCCAACTCCTGGAAATATTAGAAAAATAAAATTTAATGGAAATTAAAGAATATATAATCACACATCACTGTCCTAAAAGACTTTTACTTGCCTTTCCCCATATGCCATGGATCAAAGAAGTGTTTGATGTCCTTTTTTTCCTCTCTCAAATACTTCTGGACCCCGGTATGTCTGTCAGTGACAATAGACTCCACTTTCAGACCTCTTTGCTCCAGCACTGAGAGACTCCTTTTAAACCCCTCCTTCTCCATTCGCACACTGTTTCCAACTTCATTGCTCTGTAAAAAAAAAAGTTTTTTTAAATAATGTATACTAAATATGAAGTGATACACTGTAGATGTTTTTCTTACTTGAACTAGTTGGATGTCTATTATGCAATTTGCAGCAAGATCCATCATGGTGTAACTTCCATATTTTGCACAGTGCCCTGGAAGCATTTGATCAAATTTTTAGGTTTTTTACATGCTATCCTCCATTAACAAAGTGTAAAAGGTTAATAGGAGTACCAGTAAGAAATAAAACCTGAAAATACCTGGTGAATCAGCTCTCATGTCACCACCAATTGTCAAAGACCCACGAGCCCTGGCCTCATTGATGCACTTATCCTGCTCCAGCTTCCACTGCCAAAAGACTGTGGGGATGAGGAGGGTTTTTTGATGTTTGTGGAAGCACGTCTCAGAGATTCCCTGGATTTTGAACTCATCATGGACCTTAAAAAAAACAAAGTTTTTATCACCTTACAAACAAACATAATTGAAAAACATTACTGTTTTCTTACCTTATTGATTTGTCGAAACGAGGACCCAGTGAATAGTACAGCTGCACAGAGCTGAAGGTTGCCTGCTGGGATGTTTTTAACCAATGGCTGACTGGACCACTCATTGGTGTGGTCACATCTACTGCACTGTTGTTTCACTTTTACAAGTGTTCCAATTGTAGTTTTTTCAACTACACAGCTGTGTGTACAGACAGGACACCTCCAGAAAAGCTCAAGCAGCTGTTCTTCGAAAACAATGTATTTTTTTGCTTTGTGGGCTGGGAGGGGGACTTCATTGATGGAACTATGTAGCAATAAAGACAAAAAAATTACAGCTGAACTATACATAAATTATGTTACTAATTGTTTAACTTACATTGAACAGTGTACAGTAATCTCACTTCCATCTGAAATATATTTCTATCAGTATTACATTACACCCACTATGCTCCATTATTTGTATTCACTTAATTCTGCCTTATAATGTGAAATGTGACACTAGGCAGAACGTTTTTCTCTCGGGCTTTATTTCCAATAGGGAAGAGTTTTTCAGTTACACGCCTGCACATGCAACACACCCAACATTTGATGATTGACATACAGAGCTGATAGCTTGTTGGCTGAGAGGCGGATCACTCACAGAGTAGAAAAGTTCTAGGGCGGTTCCAAGGCGGTTCGGTTCCAGGATTGGTCCCACGAGGCGATGACGTCATCTAGAGGTATAAAACCGTGGTCCGCCTTCGAAGATGTGTGTGTGTGGACTTGTGCTCGGTGAGAGGTCTGTTGGTCGCTGTAAGGTTTATTCTTATAATGTACAATAAACCTGCCTAAAACTTGCACATTCGTTTCAGAGCTTCCCTTCAACTTTTGAACCGCAACAATTTGGTGATCCCGACGTTGAGAAGTGTGAGGTTTGGCCTGAAACGGAAGCCGATTGAGGGCTTCCCCCACGAGTGGCGGAGCAAGCTGCAGCCAAGTGGCGCCTCTTCATTCAGGTGAGCAGATCTTCCGTTTATACCTAAATGTCTGCTATTGAAAACGCTAAATTTACCTTGGCTGTATGTCTGTTCTGTCTACGGGTGGGCAAAAATTACACCGTAGTGTAGCTACGGTTGTTTGGGTTAGCGTTAACAGTTAAATAACGTGAACCACTGTTGGTATTTCATTTGAATGTGCATTTTTTTTGCTGTTTTCGTACATATAAGTAAAGTATAAAGCACATAGTCCACACACACAAAGGGTGAGAGTATGAGTGCCTAAGTTTGCGTTTTTTCCCCATCTATGAGCTCCAGCCTGTTGGCTGGGAGACTTTTTTTTATTTGTTTATTTTATGGGCTCCGGGAGCTGTGGGGCTGAGGTCAGAGGTGAACTCCGGGATTTATTCGCCGTAGAGTCGCACTGGCTTTCATCCAGCACACGGCTTGCCGTACAGAGTGGCCTGGGTCGCTCCGGGTTCACAAGAGTTGCCGAGAAGGTGATTTAGTTCACAATCCGGGACCAGTGATCGCCGTTAGAGTCAAATCTTTTCTTCCCCTTCCCAGTTGAAGTTGATTGCCGTATTTTCCGGTGTATAGGTCGCAAACTTTTTATTTTTTTTCATTTATTATTTTTTTACTTTCTTTTGTTTATTTATTTTTTTCCTTTATTTATTTTCTGTTTCATTTGAAGGTTCGTGGCCTGTACTCCGGAGAGTGCTGTAAACACGCAAACTAAGGCAACAGGGAAAGATTTTTTATTTTATATATTGTTTCAGTGGGTGTATTTGCCGGCAGTAGGTCAAATTGTGAAGTCTAATAGTGACTGCCACTGCTGTGCTCTGGGGTGGCATTTTTATTGGGTGTTTTAGGAGGGTGATTTAAAACAGGCAGTTTCTTGGTTGGCTACTGCAGCTGTCCATGGTCCTGGCTGGAGGTTTGCTCACTTCACCCTTGTAAAACACGTGTACTGTATAACATTATAATGTCTGACATACCTATACAAACTTGGAAAAATTGTGCCCCTGGCACATTAGGATATGGGTTTCATGGAGTCGGAAGGTAGCTGTCAAGCATGTTCTTGATGAGAAAAGACGTTTAGTTTCTTGGGTGAATAACATGTGTCGGTCAGGAATGTTTCCTGTTGTGGATGACCTGTCTCCATCTGCTGTTGGACAGAAATCTGCTTGAGAAGTGTGCACAGGGCAGTTTCACAGAGACAAGTTGTTGGCTCACATTCAGTTTTATGGCCGTCAACAGATAAGACCTTAGTGCCTGACACCACAGGGCCCCCACCTCTTCCTCCTTCCATGCTCGTACCAGGGAAGAGACATCTCCTTGAGGTTACCCCCCCCCGCTCCCCCGCGCCTGTAACACAGCTGCCCCTGAGTGAGGTGAGTTCACTGGACCATTCTGTAAGTTCTGGTCCAGGGAACGGCTCAGATTTATTGTTTGTTCGTTTAAGTTCAACGCTGCTGTTGGAAAGACTCCACAGTTAAGTAGTTAGTTAATTGATAGTTCACGGTTGGGTTGTTTTATTTTTTTATTGTTGCTGTGACTGTTTGTGCTATTTTATGAAAACATGGAGGCTGAAAAGGCGCACGTTATGGTCATGACTGGCAGAACGGAGACATGCCTTGAAGCTCAACGGCCTTGTGCTTCGCACCTCCTCCTCCTCCTCGTCCTCCCCCGTATGCACCTGTGGGATTAAATCCACACAACCAAATGCCATTGACGAAGCTATCATCCATAAATCTGGCAGAGCTCTCACTTGGTTCTGAACACACTAGATCCAGCTCAGACTTGCTTCTCGTTACAGGGGGTATTTTACAGACAGAATCAGCAGAAAATAGGAATATGGTACAAGACCATGTGCAAACATTGATGGGTGGTATTCACACCACTCCTGGCTCTGTGGGTGAACAAAGGGGAGGTGATGTGTTTCGTCCACCGTCCTCTGATGCTTCTTTCAGCGTGACATCTTTGGGGGCTTCATATGACTCCGTGCCACTGACCTGTCCTGGTCCAACTGCTTGTCCTGACCTCAGGCCTCCTGCCACAACTTTTGATAAGGTCACTGGCTGGCAGCGAGGAAATTCAGGTCGATTAAATAGAATTGCTGATAATGTTCACACATGCCTTGACGCAGCGCCTCCTGCTCAATTCATGTTACCTCTCGTTTCTTCCACCACAGCTGAGGGAGTCCGCAAACAGACTTACACGCCTTTTAGTTTGCAGGATACTGAGTTGATCCGTCAGCGTTTGCCTGATATCCAGAAAGGAGGTTCGGCTTGGATCCGCGCTTTTCTGGAGGCATGCGCCGGAATTGTGCCATGTCTGGGTGATTGGAGGAGGGTTTTCACAGCATGCACGTCGTTTGGTAGTTTGACTGAAATAGAACAGGCTGCTGGGACTAAATTGGACCCAGACAGTGACACACTGCACGACCACGTTCAAATTTTATGGCCAATTATACGAGAGAAATATCCGACGTCTATGAAATCTTCAGACTTGTGTGAGATTCCTCCGGCTGTTACAGAACGGGGCACGACCTACTTATCTAGAGTTAAGCTCTTGTGGGAAAATAGAACTGGAAATGATCCAACGATTGATCCTACGACTCAACTGTTGTTCAGAGGAGCTGTAGAGAGCTCTCTGTCTGATGATGTTAAGAAGAGTTTGGCGTCTGTTGTTGGCCTAACAAAGATGGATTATGATTTATGGGCAGCCCACATTGTTCATTTTATTGATCAATCTTTTGATAAGAGGGAGTCTGATGACAGGGAATTAAAATCCCTTGAAACTCAATTAGCTAAGGCCCAATTAAAAGACATACGTGACAAACTTAATTTCACAAAGGTGAATGCAATCCAGATGCCCCAGGTTCAGGGTCCTCCTACATCATCTGATAATTCATATCAACAGAGACCTCTGGGCCCATCCACATCCTGGCGCAGGGGTCGGTACAAACGTCCGAGGGGCAACCCTCGACCCACGGACAGGTGCCACCGGTGTGACGGGGTGGGACATTGGCATTTTCAATGTCCGACCAAACAGGATTTATCGAGACAGGAGGTGACACCAGCTCGTTATCCACATGACGTATATACACCACCACCAGATAATACTCCACATGGCCCTATGCCGGGAGCCAATAATCAGGCCCCAGGCCAATATCCTATCCAATAGGGGTGCCCTGGTCCGGCAGTAGGTGGCGTCTTGTATTTGGAGCCTTTTTGGTATCGTTAACCATTAACGGCCGAAATCACATGTGTATGGTTGATACAGGCGCCAGGTATTCGTCAGTTAACACGTCACTCCCACGATCAAGCCAGAGGAGTGGCCGCTCTCGTGTGGAATAATCTGCGCTTTGAACACTCCTTCCTGATTTCTGACATATGTCCAGTGAACTTTATTGGACGAGACATTCTGTGTGATCAGAACGTGACTTTGATGATGAGTCCTGACAACGTCCAGCTGAGTTTTCCTGATGGAACTGTTCAGTACTGTGCTACAGTGAAAAGCTCCATTCATCAGATGCTCCAGGTTGAAGGGACTTCTGCTGAGTCTGGTCCAGCCGAATTTCAAGCTGAAGTTTGGTGGGGAGCAGTTCCTGACTTTACAACTACGCTCTTGTACGACACACTGCAGAGCTGGAACGCCTGGATTAATGTCATAAGATCTTATGACACGCCTCCTGATGTGGCACATTGCACGCTGAACTATGACCTTTGTGGTGATGGGGACTACGATGTGCTCTGGACAGGACTGCTTGAACATTGTCAAGAGACTGGTGAATTTCCAGTGGCTGAAATCATGGACATTTATGTGGCCCCGGAGGGAGTGGTGGCAGGCGTGAAATTGCCCGCACCGTTACTGCAACTGTATATGCTTGGCGATGTATCAGCTCCACATGTGTCATTGATGGTTGTATCTGGTGCCGATGCGAAGAATTTAGGTCCTGTGATGAGACGCTGTCTGGCTGTAAGGGAATGGGTGCCTACACAAAATCCACACTTACACTATTCTCCAGAAACTGATACTTACAGGATCACACACAGATCATTCACATTATTGTTACCTGAGAAACATTCTCTGCCTAGATCACATGGCGGAGAAAACACAGACCATGTTGATACGGACAAACTGTTAGCCAGTTTGCCTGATACACTTTGGGCCAGGAGTTCTACAGATGTGGGCCTGCTGAGTATCAACCCTGTATCGATCGTCCTGAAGCCAGGCACGATTCCAATCTATAAACATCAATATCGTGTCAATATCTACCTCCTCATGATTCTACTTTTGATCTTAGCTGATATTGTTATTGATTTTAATTGTTTTATTATTTGTTTTATTGTCGTTTAATTCTGTTGCTCCTTGTAGCACTTTGAGATTTTCATTAATGAAAAGTGCGTTATAAATTGAATTCATTATTATTATTATTATTATCGACTCCGACAGGAGCAGATTGACGGTATAGAGCAAACTATTAAGGGTTTGCTGGAAGCTGGTGTGTTGCAGCCTACTGTTTCGAGCTGGAACACACCTCTACACCCGGTACCAAAAGCTGATAAATCTCATTACCGTTTAGTTCATGATTTGAGGCCTATAAATAAGGTTGTTGTTCCATCTAATTATGGTACTCCAAATCCTTATGTTATGATGAATGCTATTCAGCCAGAACACAAGTTTTTTACTTGTATTGACCTGGCGAACGCGTTCTTTTGTGTGCCTCTGGACGCTGGATCAAGGGATCTGTTTGCATTTACCTTTAAGGGGAAACAATTCACGTACAGTAGATTACCTCAGGATTTCGTGGATTCGCCCTCTTTGTTCAATAATGTATTAAAGCAAGTCCTTACTGATTTGCCTTTGCCACCAGGAGTGGTTTTAATCCAATACGTTGATGATATTCTGATAGCAGCTCCGACTTCAGAAGCTATTATGCTGGCATCTGAAGCTGTGCTTCGACATCTAGCCCAGTGTGGTTTTAAAGTGTCAAAACACAAATTACAGGTGGGTCGTTCAAAAGTTCAGTTTTTGGGTAGGCTCATCTCTGGC
>JBBPBX010045544.1:6469-25132 GCA_038048925.1 Garcialebias charrua
AGTAGCATGGGTAAAGATAATGGATGGATGGTATACTGGTTAGCAATCTAGTTAATTAACACTTGAGTGTCAGATTTTTAATCTAGGCTGCCAGTATTGTCTCCTGATTAGATTACTGTATTTTTTGCCTTTAAACGTCTTTGATATATGAAAAGGGTGTGTTTACTGTGTTTAAAATATTTGCATTCAAGGTGTCTGTTGACAATAATTTGAAGTACAGTATGCACTTTTTTTTGTCATGACCAAAGATTGTTGTCATTGTGTTTGGTCTTAGTTGTACTTTTCCTAAGTGGCAAGTCAAAAAGCTAATATTACACATCCACCTCTCGAGGCTTCCAGCGAGGCAAGCGCTCGTGGTGATGATTAATCAACATGACTCTTAATATCAGCTCATACAATGTCAGGGGTCTGCGCGTCGGGCAGGATGAAGCAGATAAATCTCGCCGTCATGTTGTCAACAAACTCTTAGAAACCTGTGATATACTGTGTGTGCAGGAGACATTCTTATCTAAGCAGGACTTGGAAAAGTTAAACTCTATTCATAAAGACTTTTATGGAGCAGGGGAATCCACCACTGACTGTTGTGATAGGATACTCCGTGGCAGAATCCCTGGTGGTGTTGCAATGTTTTGGAATAAGAAACTTGACCAACAAATCAAAGTGATCAGGCTGAATGTTGACTGGGCGATAGGACTTGAGTTCTGTGATGGGGATAAAACAATCACCATACTGAACGTGTATACTCCTTATGAGTGCTCAGAGAATGAGTTTGAATATTTAAATAGACTGGCCTATATCATGGCTTTCTTACAGGAACATGCAGTAAGCAGTCTTTTTATTGTTGGTGATCTGAATGCTGACCTCTCTGATCAAAAGTCTACGTTTGCAAACCATTTAAAACATTTCTGCTCGGATAATGGTCTCTCACTCTCTAGTGAATTACTTTTGCCAAGGGACAGCTATACTTACATCAGTGAGGCATGGTATACCACCTCCTTTTTAGATCATTGCATTTGTACAAGTGATGCTCATAACACCATTGATTCAATGAGAATTAATTATGAGCTGTCTACATATGATCATGTGCCCCTGTCCCTCTCTATAAATCTGGACAATGTGCCTTCTCTTACTCCTGTAAGTTTTGATATGCCTGAAGTACAAATTAATTGGTCCACATTAAAGGAAGGGGACATCAGCACATATCTCACCCAGAGTGAGACCATGCTGAGTAACATTGAGCTGCCTAAATCTGCTGTAACGTGCACGGATATCAACTGCCAGAATCTGCAGCACAGAGTTGAATTGTGCTCACTGTATGAACAGATTGTGGATTCTCTGCTTATCTCAGGTCGACATCTGTGTAAAATCAAGAACTACAAAGCTAAATTAGGCTGGAATGAGTATGTTGAGAAGTCTCACACTGAGGCAAGAAGGGCTTACAAAGCCTGGGTTGAATCAGGTAAAGCTAAATGTGGTCCTCTATTTGCTAACATGAAGGAGGCGAATGCAAAATTTAAATATGCCTTAAGGTTCATTAAAAGACATGAGAATTCTCTCAGGGCTGAATCACTGGCTAGGAAGCTACAAAGTAAATGCCCTACAGATTTCTGGACAGAAATAAAAAAGATGAGTAATAATAAAAGGTCTTTACCAACACATATTGATGGTGTGAGCGGAGCAGCAGAGATCACTGATCTATGGAGGAAACATTATGAAGATATTTTTAATGCTGTTAAAAGTAATTCATTTGTGGTTGGACATATTGATGGAAATGAAAATGTGGTTGTGTCCCCAAGAGAAATCTCTGAGATTGTGATGACGCTGGATAACAACAAGTCAAGTGGGTCAGACAGGGTATCTGCTGAGCATCTGAAATATGCAAGCAGGAAATTATGCCCCCTACTTGCAATGTGTTTTACGGGCTTTTTAACTCATGGAGTTCTACCTGACAAATTACTCTCTGTCATTTTAGTTCCAATTGTGAAGGATAGAGCTGGTAGAATTAACAGTAAGGATAATTACAGACCTATAGCCCTGGCCAGCACCTTATCTAAGGTGCTGGAGAGGGCTATTTTGAACAAACTGGAAGGATTTCTGCTGACCTCTGACAATCAGTTTGGGTTTAAACGTAAACATGGAACAGACTTGTGCATCTTTGCTTTAAAAGAAATTTTAGATTTATACAACAGACACCACACCTCCATTTTTATGTGTTTTATTGATGCCTCAAAGGCTTTTGATTATGTAAATCATGAAAAGCTGTTTTACAAATTATATAAGAGGGGTGTCCCCAAATGTTTGCTGAGGATTCTTGTTTTTTGGTATGCAAACCAACAAATGTATGTTAAATGGGGAAACTCTGTATCGGACCCCTTCGGTGTCTCAAACGGTGTGAGACAGGGTAGCATCCTGTCTCCCTTTCTGTTCAATGTTTACATGGATGACCTGTCAAAGCTTTTAAATGACTGTGGAACAGGTTGTAGGGTGGGAAATAAGGTCATCAACCATCTTATGTATGCCGATGATTTAGTAATCTTCTGTCCCTATTCTGCTGGCTTACAAGAACTGCTGCAGGTGTGCTCTGACTATGGAAGTGACTTTGATATAAAATATAATGCGAAGAAAAGCAGCATCATGATTGTGCGGAGCAGAGATGACTCCAAGTTGATGTTCCCTGACTTCTTTCTGTCGGGCAACAGGCTGGATGTCAGTTGTGAATATAAATATTTGGGGCACTATTTGACTGCAGACCTGTCAGATGATAGAGACATTTACAGACAATGTCGTATGCTCTATGGTCAAGCTAACACGCTGATCCGTAGGTTTGGAATGTGCTCATCATCGGTTAAGATCCAACTCTTTAAGGCCTACTGCACTCCTTTGTACACCGCTCACCTGTGGAGACGTTATAAAAAGAGCAGTATGTATAGACTAACTGTGGCATATAATGATGGCCTTCGAATGATGCTGAGGGTACCTCGATGGAGCAGTGCAAGCAAAATGTTTGCTGATGCAGGTGTGCCTACCTGCCAAGCGGTGCTGCGTAACCTCATGTATAGATGCATGTGTAGATTGTCTGTATCTGAAAACTGCATCATCACTACACTGACCAACCCTGGACTAAGCTCTGTGAGATATTTTTCTATTTTGGGGACTCATTGGCAGATGAGCCTCTATAGGAAAGCTTTTTAGTCTTTTATTCTTATTTTATTTTTTTATAGGAAAGCTTTTTAATCTTTTTTATGTTTTACTCTTTTTATATACATATATGGATCTTGTATTGTATCTGAAATAAAGAAACTACTACTACATGCATTGATGTGCTAAACAGTAACCAACCAACATAGCAAAACAAATCACTTAAACACATACAAATGTACAGCTCCTGCTTACTTTGTCCATCAATGTTGATAGAAAACTACCCCTGTGTTTTCTTTTTTATTGCCATCTACCCCTGACTAAAAATACCTCATTGTTCACCGAACCTAAAGGAAATCTCAATGCTATGAAAAGTAATAGTTTTATCTGACACATGATGCATTTAAGATCCCCACTAACTCTGCAGTGTGTCAAGTGATAACAGCACAATGCGGAGACCACTTCAGGAGCAGCTGCTCTGATAAAGAGACATTTCCTGCATCTTCATAAAAGCAAGAGCGAGACACCTCAAGTCAACTCTGAATACCTTCTCTTAAACGGTTCTGCAGCTGACATCAAGTAACTAGAAAGTGTTTCTATGTTGCACCGGATAATTTTGGATACATCCTGCTCCTGTCATTAGACCACATCTGTGTGACAGTGTTAAGTGTTACCATTTTTGGGCTATATAATTTCCCTTTTATCACTCAGAAGCAGTGTAAATGAGTTATTGTCAATAATATCTTTCAAACATGGGTCTTATAAATTGAACTCAGTTACTTAGCTCACTCTCTAATCATGTTTTTAATCATTTACATTTTCTGTTATTTTGTACTGGTGATGCCAGTGCATGCTACAGTTCAATGCAGGCTAACACAAGTGATTTAATTGATATTGCATTCTGTACTTGCCAACGTATCTTTATGTTGGTACTGAACTGCTTTACAGGTCCTACTCTTTTTTATAGCTATTGCTGTCTGCTAGCAAAATACTTCATGAACTGCTGAATGGATTTAAATGAAAATCTAAAATATATATTCACTGAATACTTGATTCAAAATGGCTGCAGCAACTGACCTTAGGAAAAAACAAATATAGCTATGAATCAAGCAGTTATATACAAAGTAGATATTGTAGTGGTAGCTGAGACTGTTTTGAATGTATACCCTGAAAGCTAACTGAATGGCCAAGATCTGTTCTTAAAACTTTGCACAAAGTGCTTTTTGTTAGCAAATTAACTCATGAACGAACAACTGGATGCATTTTAAGAAAAGTCTCCGAACGTCATCAATGTATATCCTGAACATAAACAAATTTGGGATGTACAACAATTCAAGATTACCACCATAGCTAATCAATTTTAGCCTGCACATAAATGAGAGGCGCCGAGCAGGAGTGGGCATACTTGTTGCCCCCCATCTCGGTGCCTGTACGTTGGGGTTCACCCCGGTGAACGAGAGGGTAGCCTCCCTTCGCCTACGTGTGGGGGGACGGGCTCTGACTGTTGTTTGTGCCTATGCGCCGAACGGCAGCGCAGATTACCCACCCTTTTTGGAGTCCTTGGAGGGGGTATTGGAGGGTGCGCCTCCTGGGGACTCCCTTGTTCTGCTGGGGGACTTCAACGCTCACGTGGGCAATGACAGTGAGACCTGGAGGGGTGTGGTTGGGAGGAACGGCCCCCCTGATCTGAACCCGAGTGGTGTTCTGTTGTTGGACTTCTGTGCTCGTCATGGATTGTCCATAACGAACACCATGTTCAGGCATAAGGGTGTCCATATGTGCTCTTGGCACCAGGACACCCTAGGTCGTAGTTCAATGATCGACTTTGTTGTCGTCTCATCTGATCTGCGGCCGCATGTCCTGGACACTCGGGTGAAGAGAGGGGCGGAGCTGTCAACTGACCACTACCTGGTGGTGAGTTGGCTCCGATGGTGGGGGAGGATGCCGGTCAGACCTGGCAGACCCAAACGTATTGTGAGGGTCTGCTGGGAACGTCTGGCAGAGTCTCCCGTAAGACGGAGCTTTAACTCCCACCTCCGGGAGAGCTTTGAACACGTTCCGAGGGAGGCGGGGGACATTGAGCCCGAGTGGGCCATGTTTCGCGCCTCTATTGTCGAGGCAGCTTATCGGAGTTGTGGCCGCAAGGTTGTTGGTGCCTGTCGTGGTGGCAACCCTCGAACCCGGTGGTGGACACCGGCGGTGAGGGATGCTGTCAAGCTGAAGAAGGAGTCCTATTGGGCCTTTTTGGCCTGTGGGACCCCGGAAGCAGCAGATAGGTACCGGCAGTCCAAGCGGCATGCGGCTCGGGTGGTTGCTGAGGCAAAAACTCGGGCGTGGGAGGAGTTCGGAGAGGCCATGGAGAATGACTTCCGTACGGCTTCGAGGCGATTCTGGTCCACCATCCGGCGTCTCAGGGGGGGAAAGCGGTACGCGACCAACACCATTTATGGTGGGGATGGCGTGCTGTTGACCTCAACTCGGGATGTTGTGAGTCGGTGGGCGGAATACTTCGAAGACCTCCTCAATCCTACTGGCACGTCTTCCACTGAGGAAGCGGAGCCTGGGGACTTTGGATCGGGCTCTCCAATCTCTGGTGCTGAGGTCGCCGAGGTGGTTAAAAAGCTCCGCGGTGGCAAGGCTCCGGGGGTGGATGAGATTCGTCCTGAGTTCCTTAGGGCTCTGGATGTTGTGGGGTTGTGTTGGCTTACGCGACTCTGCAATATCGCGTGGACATCGGGGGCAGTTCCCTTGGATTGGCAGACTGGGGTGGTGGTTCCCCTATTCAAAAAGGGGGACCGTAGGGTGTGTTCCAACTATAGAGGGATCACACTCTTAAGCCTCCCTGGTAAGGTCTATTCAGGGGTTCTGGAGAGGAGGGTCCGTCGGATAGTCGAACCTCGGATTCAGGAGGAGCAGTGTGGTTTTCGTCCTGGTCGTGGAACACTAGACCAGCTCTACACCCTCAACAGGGTCCTGGAGGGTGCGTGGGAGTTTGCCCAACCAGTTTACATGTGCTTTGTAGACTTGGAAAAGGCATTCGACCGCGTCCCTCGGGGGGTTCTGTGGGGGGTACTCCGGGAGTATGGGGTACCAGGCCCATTGATATGGGCTGTTAGGTCCCTGTACGACCGGTGTCAGAGCTTGGTCCGCATTGCCGGCAGTAAGTCAGGCTCGTTTCCGGTGAGAGTTGGACTCCGCCAAGGTTGCCCTTTGTCACCGATTCTGTTCATAACTTTTATGGACAGAATTTCTAGGCGCAGCCAAGGTGTTGAGAGGATCCGTTTTGGTGGCCTTAGAATCGCTTCTCTGTTTTTTGCAGATGATGTGGTCCTATTGGCTTCATCAGCTCGTGATCTACAGCTTTCGCTGGAGCGGTTTGCAGCTGAATGTGATGCGGCCGGGATGAGGATCAGTTCCTCCAAATCCGAGGCCATGGTCTTGAGCCGGAAAAGGGTAGCATGCCCTCTCCGGGTCGGGGAGGAGGTCCTGCCCCAAGTGGAGGAGTTTAAGTATCTCGGGATCTTGTTCACGAATGAGGGAAAACTGGAGCGTGAGATCGATAGGCGGATAGGTGCAGCGTCCGCAGTGAAGCGGGCGCTGTACCGGTCTGTCGTGGTGAAGAGAGAGCTGAGTCAAAAGGCAAAGCTCTCAATTTACCGATCGATCTACGTTCCCACCCTCATCTATGGTCATGAGCTTTGGGTTATGACCGAAAGAACAAGATCTCGGATACAAGCGGCTGAAATGAGTTTTCTCCGCAGGGTGGCTGGACTCTCCCTTAGAGATAGGGTGAGAAGCTCAGTCATCCGGGAGGGACTCGGAGTAGAGCCGCTGCTTCTCCACATCGAGAGGAGCCAGTTGAGGTGGCTCGGGCATCTGGTTAGGATGCCTCCTGGACGCCTCCCTGGTGAGGTGTTCCGGGCATGTCCCACCGGGAGGAGACCCAGAGGAAGACCCAGGATACGCTGGAGGGACTATGTTTCTCGGCTGGCCTGGGAACGCCTTGGGATTCCTCCAGAGGAGCTGCTTCAAGTGGCTGGGGAGAGGGAAGTCTGGGCCTCCCTACTTAGGCTGCTACCCCCGCGACCCGACCTCGGATAAGCGGAAGAAAATGGATGGATGGATGGACATAAATGAGTAGAACTCAGTAAATGTGACTGGCATTGAACAAAAAAATGGTGTGGTAGTAGCTGAGAGTGCCATTTTCAACATATAGATATCACAGGATGTTACAATACTCTATGAGATTGATCAATTAAAACTTTTGACCCCAAAAAGCTACAACTTCATTCCTCTTCACTATAGAATGATTTTTGGGGTAAAAGATGGTGGGCAATATGCATTTATTCAATGACAGCAAGTCTTTTATTTATATACCAGTAATTGCTTTTTGAAGGAAGAAGCTGGATGGATGGGTGGATGGATGATGTCCTACTTTTCTATTTACAAATGCTAGAAACTCAGACGTTTTTTGTGTGTGTTTCTGATGCAACTGAATGCATCAGATAAAATATCTAGATTTCTGGACATAATCAAATCTATCCTTTAAGATCATGAGACCTGTTGTTCATTTTGATCCTCATGCCTGATGCCAAATGAAGTACAGAGTGAGGAGTGAGCTGAAGACAACTGCCATAATTTCCGAACTATAAGCCGTAACTTTTTCCACACGCTATGAACCTGGTGGCTTGTACTTGTAATGCTGTGACTGATTTATGGATGTTTGTTTTTTGAGGGGCTAACGAGCTTCCAACCACCAAAACATTTAGCCTCATCACATCCCGGTGCTCACATAGCTGCCCAATACACATCTCTCCTGGGGAGGGGGTCCTCGGGACTCAATGAGACTACCTGCATCTGTACCTGTATCTTTCTGTGTAAATGTCTCACATTACAACATGGACACCCGCAGCTTATACACAAGTGCAGCCTATTTATGTACACAATTTTTATTATTGTTTACATTTAGTGGGCACAGCTTATATTTGGGTGCGCTCAATAGTCCAGAAATTACAGTAATAGCATCCTCCCATCTGTAGAAAACACAAGTGGGCTACACAAGTAAAGAAAAGATAACTGTGGAGAAGCTGGCAGTGGTGATTGTCAAGAGCTCACTGTGCATGAGACAAGAGGAAGCCAGAGGTGCAGCAAGGATTTCAAAAGAAAGAGGTTCTCGACTTGTTTGTGATGTTAGCATCATTGCGTGGGAAATAGCATCCCCTATTTAGTTTCAATAGTGTATGCAAATAAAAAGAGATACGTGCTTGAAAAAAGTCAAAGTTGCACTATTGTAGAATACGCTACTTTACAACAGAAAATGAACTGCAGTGCAGTTCAAAACTGCTTTTCTTTATTCTCTGCAACGTTGTCTTTCTAGATAGGTATACATACACACATACATAGGTATGTGTGTATCTTATATCAGCCTTTAAAACCTTACTCCCACACTCTGCTCTTTGAATTGAGGAAGCTCCTTGGATGAAGAGCGAAACGTCTTCTGTTACAAATAAAGTCCAGTTGTTTCTTTATTGAACACTTTTTGGATGTTGTCTTTCTAGACAGCACTTGTTCTTGTTTGTCCAAACTGTCCTGATGCATGCTCAATAATCCAGGTAGATGAATCTAACAAGGTTGAGTCAGGTCCTCTGGATGGATTTTACTTTGCTGAAATGTATCATCTTTTATCCAAATACTTTTTTCAGTCTGATGAGCTGTAACAAAGTCAGTCTGAAGAATCTAAAAAAGCTAAGTCTGGTCCTCCGGACATTCAAAAAACAAAACAAAGCAAAACAATTGTAGAGTGGTTTGGCATTACTGAGGCAGGCTGAAACTTTGATTCTGAGTTGTACCGCTTCAAATTATTTAATTTTGTTGTTACGGATGGCTGACTCAGTGGCTGTGATCATCTCCACCAGAGGAATTCTACTTGGTGCAACTGCAAAGTTCAGTCCCCTGGCAAGAATCTCTGTCTCCGATTGGGTGAGCTGTCTTTCAGATACATTCTTTACCCACTTTTCTGTCTCCCTGGCATGTAGCTGTGTACCAGAGTGTTGTCTTACACTGAACGTGTTGTAATTGGAATTGTGATGGTGTTGATGAGTTATTAGCAAGTTAAACTTGTTTTGTTGTCGAGTCTTGGACTTGACATGCTGTGGTAAGCGTGCCTGATCTGTACAGTCCATCACTTGCTGAAGTGTGGTCTGATCTAGGCACGTTGTTAGTTTTTGTTTAATGTGCTCTTCTTTGGCCTTCAAGGCCTCAATGGTAAAACTGGTCTGTCTCACCCGTTCATTCAGCAGCTGCGTCTGTGCCTTCTGGAGGATCTTGCTTGCTCAGTGCCTGCTGACCGAAATTTTCAGTAATGCCAAACCACTCTACAATTTTTGTATTATTTTTTTTATGTCCAGAGGACCAGACTTAGCTTTTTAAGATTTTTCTACCTGGATCATTGAGCATGCATCAGGGTAGTCTGAAGAAGTATTTTGGCTAAAAATCAAAAATTTTCAAGAAAGAAGAATCTGTCCAAAGGACCTGACTCAACCTTGTTGGACTTGATCCAAAATATTTCCCAAGTGTTCATTTCCACTTAGGATCTGATGACTAACGTGGCAACAGCATGTGATTCACCATAATTTTCATCACATCATTCAGTGCCCGTTCGTAGCATGTAGATAACTGCTTTCTATTCTAAAGAGAGGCCAACCACCATCCCCTAGCCTCTATTAGAACTGAGCCTTTCAATCCTATCACTATAGAGGACAATGGTTCAGATTTTTTTTTTCTTTCTGGAATTTAACACCTGTCTGTGGCAGTTAAAACACAATAGTTGAGAAATAACATAAGAATGTTGAAAGACCAAAAACAGAATTCTGGTATGACTTCTGGATGTATTTGTCTCACTGATAGATCAGTTTAATCAATATTGTCAAAATATTTTAGAATTAATATATTTGTTTTATGTTACTTCAATACATTTTAATACCATTTTGGAGGTGCACATTTTAACATTCTTTGGTATTTACAATCTGTCTAATGACAGCACTGTTGTTGGTTTGTATGTTTGTAGACTACATTCGGTCTTGCCAAGAAACATTTTCTCTAAATTTGATGTAGTGCACTTTAATTACGGTACCTGATTTTTATGAGTACTATGTTTTTTTAGGTAGAACTTTTACTACAATAAAGCAGTTTTGTAAATAGTTTTAAAAAAATCAGTGTTGCTGTAGAGCAAAAACCTTGTGCGATATGTTTTAAAGCTAGAAGAAGATTGTGGTCAAAATGATGTGAGCTTCAACTGCTTTTTTTGTCTTTTTTCCTCTTTTCTCAGATGGCAACCTGGTGAGATTGAAGTCAGACTCATGACATGGTGCACTGACCCACACGGGGAGGGAAAGTGTCAGTGGTAGAGGGTGCTATATGTGTTAGCCTGGATGTCTAAGAAAGAGACAGGTAGTGTTGGCCATATTGCCTTAATTTCTTATCACAACACCAAGTTGGCTGTGCCCTTTTCTTTGCCTTTATGTCCTTTGCTCTTTCTCTGGTTGTTGTTGTGGCAGTTCTTTTCTTCTTTTCTCTCTCTCTCTGCTTACAACACAACCCTTCCTCTCCCTCCTACATTTTGCCGCATTATCCTTTAGTAAATCACCACAGCTCTTCTTTTTGCCTGAATTCTATTAATTCCTCTTATTTGCTTTTTTTCGTCCTACCCATCGTTCTTCCTTCGTAGTTTCTCCATCGTCTCCTCATACCCTCACACTGGTCTTCCTCATCTCTCCTCTCCCTCCCATCCCACTCTCCCTTGCTCCTTCTCTCTCATGGCCTGGGGTACTTTGATCACTCATTCTTAGCCTCCTTATCCTGCCTCTCTCTCCCCCATCAGTTCATCCCGTCTTCCCCACTGTGCTGTCATCAATATCGCAGTCATCTGAGCATTCCTTCTTTATCCTTTTCTGTCTTGCTGTGGCTTTCTGTAAGATCTTATTCTCTGAATTTCACTCTCTGTCTTTCACTCCTGTTGATTGATTTTGTGTTTAATGGGTTTTCTGGCCTTGTCCCCCCGCCCCATCTGTTTCTTACCCCACTTTCCTTTCTTATTTCCCATAACCCCGTTTCCCTTCCTTGCATCCTTTTGATAGACAGATCACTATCATCATCAGATTCACAGACACGTATATAATTTCAATCGCACAAGACCCAGTGTACCATCAGCCTCTAAGGATTATTGGGCCATCTACATTATCCTCTCTTCTCTTCAGTCTTCAGGTTGTATCCATCCCCTTTTTTTTCTCCTTATTTTATGTACAACCACCAACACATCCATCAACCTCACGCCCCTACATATTATAAAGCTAGATTTATGTAGTTACCACCCTTTCTCCTCAACATTTCTTCTATACTTCAGATTACAGGCCAGGAATGACGAACTATACCTGAAGGAAGATTGTTATAACGTGCACATATATGGTCCAGTCATTATTTGTAACAGATTGCCCTCGGGAATGAAAGAGGTTAGTGGACATTTATCCACATTTATCCAATGCTAGATAAATGTCTGGCTGCACAGATAATCAGGTTTTATTAATGGTCTCAATGTCACTTTCAGCAAGCCGTCATGAAAGGATACATTGCATGGTTCTGAATGTAGAGGAGTCAGACCTTACTGGCATCACCATCAAATCTGCAAACAAATGGAATCTGGGACATTGTGAACAAAATCCAACTGAGGTTTTGGATGTGGTCCAGCATCATTGCGTACTGTATATGGGACATGCAAATAAAATGACTGGGTGGGAAAAATGCTTATTTAAAGCAGAGAGAGACATCATTATGATTCCATACACAACCTACTAAATATCTACCAAACAGATAATCATGTACTCTACAGCTTTAAGTGGAAGTTGTTTACTATCCAAGAAAATGGTATTAGCTTTAAACATTCATTATTCAACCGTTATGTATGCAGGTTAATCCCATTGTGCCTCAAGGACTCATTTACAAGAGAGACCTGCTTTATAATATTATAAGTTAGTTATATATGAAACAGTTTTCTAATGAAAACTCTCTACAGTGAAGACTTGTGATACTTCAAAAATATCTTAAAACATAAACTATCTCAAGCAACAAAGCATGGACAAAAAAGACCAAGAAATTACTGACCCAAGAAACCAGAGATATGTGGTTTGCACTTTGGTCTCATTTTACTCCTCAAGATAAAAAAAAAAAAAATTGCACCTCTAATTCATGTCTAAGTCCAATACAGTACTTAACAGTGTTGTTATGACATCATTGCTGATGGGAGTCTTGAAATCTTCATTAAGCAAATTCTACTTCTGTGTTGATGTTGTTTTTCTCCTTCATGGTGAACAGAACTTGATGTAATGATCTTTTGATGATGTGGTCAATTTTGGACTGATTGATCGTGCTTTGGATGAAAGTGATCGAGTTTAATCAAAGTGCTTTGGAGGGCCATGCTACTGCCCCTGAGAAACCTTCAATCTAGCTCTGATTTCACACTGAGGAAGCCCCATCTTTGCTTAGAATAACAATTTGACTACTGACACTTTCACTTACTTTAAAGCTGCTTTCTCACCATCACATTGATTCTTAGTAAGCCATGTTCTAATGGAAACTTCAGGAGAAGATGTATTTATAGCTGATGAACAATAGCTGCACTTTAATTTACTTGAGAAAACTTAAGATGGGATAATCAAATACACTTGAACATAAATGACTATACTCAAGTAAATCTGACCTTTTGTAAAGTGGAGTTAACATGTTCAGTGCCACAGTTTGGTTTGATTCATAATCCTGAATCTGTAGAGAATTAAAAATGTTCAACAGTTCAATGCTTCTAAAGTCTAATTGTGTATTACAGTTAGAAAAATTAAGTAGAGTTATTCATTTTGTGACATAGTTTGTGTATTACAGTTAGAAAAAAATAAGTAGAATTATTCATTTTGTGATGTAGTTTGTGTATTACAGTTAGGAAAATTAAGTAGAATTATTCATTTTGTGATGTAGTTTGTGTATTACAGTTAGAAAAATTAAGTAGAATTATTCATTCTGTGATGTAGTTTGAAGGTTATCATTGGTTGAACAAACTGTGAAATAAGGGGCAGATATAATAAGATTTCATCTTCTTTCTGCTCCCTTCATTTTATCCTACTTGTATTCTTGTATCTGATGAAACTGTCTTGTATTGTTCTTTTAAAATGAATGAATAAACATCAAATCAAATCAAATCAAATCAAACCCTCTCGGGTCTGAGGTCTAAATGTCCGTTTTGGTATCATTTTGAATTTACCCTTATATTTTCATCATAAAAACTATTTAACTTGCCTTATTTGGTATCATCTTTTTCAGCTCAACCTCAGCTTCATGATTCTACAATCTTTGTTTCATTTTGACAAAATGCATTATCACATTGGAGCAAAAATTACATAAAAAAATGAAATCTGTGTTAGTAAAATATTGATGTTTACTATGAAATTCACAAAAATATTTAACAAACCATTTTGACAGCCTAAAATGAAAATGTCATTGGTGTACTTTAAGAACTTGTGTACAAAAAGTAAAAAAAAAACAAATAAGTATACATTATTTTACATCATAAACTGGGCAATTTCCCATGTGTTTTTTTTTACCACTATTTACACTATGTGTCAAAACAAGTAGCTTCCTCACAAATTCTCTGTTTTTTTCCCATTTCATTCTGACAAACACACCACAAACCTACTACAAAACTCTGCACACACACTAATTTACACTAGTATATCAAAAAACAAAATAAAACAGCTAAAAACTGACATGTAAACAGTGCTGGGTTTCTCCCCCCCCCTCAAACGCTGTTTCTGTGTTTCTCTGTTCAGCAGACAACATGTTTATGTTTATTAAATTTGTTCATTTTTTTACAAAAGAAACACAATACAAGACAATCCCATTAATGATACGTACACAATGTAAAAAAATGAAAGGTAGCAGAAAGAAGAATAAATCTTATTATATCTGCCCCTTTTTTCAAACAATCAGATTAAACAATAATAATCTTTCACCAGCAGTACAAAATGACTAACTCTTTCTAATTTTCTAATACTAATACTAATACATAACTAATAATTGATACAATACACATTATGCTAATTCATATATATTTTTTCAACAAATTCCTTTTGATCATTTTCTTAAATGTAAACAGTGACTTGGCATTTTTAACTACATTCTCCAAGCCATTCCATAATCTAATTCCCTGGATTGAGGTAGAACGTCCCTTCAAACTAGTTCTGAATTGTGGTTTTACAAACATCTCTGTCCCCTTAAGATTATAACAACTTTGTCTTTTAACAAAATTCATTTGGACATTTAAAGGTAATTCGTTATTCTGAGCCCTATACATAATTGATAAAATATTATAATCAACCAAATCATGGAACTTCAATAATTTCAGTTGATAAAATAATGTACTGGATGGATGACAGTAATGTTTTCTAGTGATAATTCTTACAGCTCTTTTCTGTAATACAAAAATAGGCTTTGTGATTGTTTTACACGCTTTCCCCCAAACATCAATACAATAGATTAAGTGTGGAACAATGATTGTGTTATACAACAAAGTCAAAGTCAAAAGTCAAAGTCAACTTTATTGTCAGAACTGCAATATGTACAGGACATACACAGGACCGAAATTGCGTTTCTCTCAGTCCCTCGGTGCAACAGTAACCATCTAAACACTAAACACTAAAACATTTAATAAACATAAGCATAAAATAGTAAAAGTGTAACACTGTCCTGAGTTTTTTCATAATAGTATAAAAGTATGAAAATTTACACCAACACTGAAACACCAAACACCCAATGAACATAAGCATAAAATGAAATAATAAAAGTGTAATACTGTCCTGAGTTTTTGCATAGTAGTATAAAAAGTATAAAAAGTATATCTATAAAATAAACTGAAGGTTCTAGCATTGACATTTGCAAAGAGTGGCACAGCAGCATATAAGTTAATGTACACAGTATATGTATGAGGTATTTGATGTTGGTATATAGGCAAAGTGGCATATGCAGTGAGGCACATAAGGCACATTTGGCATCCTTAGATAAGGCTAGTCAGAGAATGCTGTATATGTATCTGCAGTAGTGTAGATAAAAGTAGTGTAAATGTAAACAGTAGTAATAAATGTAAAGCAGTAGTAATAAATGTAAACCGTATTAATAAATGTAAACAGTGAATGTAAACAGTAGTATGACTATAGGCAGTAATGTAATACAAACATTAGTGCAAATATGAGAAGTAGTGCAAACTGAATGAGCACATGACCGAGAGTTTAGTGAATAACCCGTTTGATGACACAGAGTCCAGTGTTAAAAACTTTGTGTTGAGTGGTAATGTGTGAGAAAGTTTTTTGTGTTAAGGCAGTTCAAATGGGAGAGGAGGCAGAGCAGGCAGAGTGTTTAGCATTCTGACTGCCTGATGAACAGAGCTGTCTCTCAGTCTACTGGTACGAGCCTGGAGACTCCTCAGTCTCCTCCCTGATGGCAGCAGTCTAAAGCGGCTGTGTAGTGGGTGTGTGGGATCACCTGCCATGCAGTGGGCTTTCCGAGTGAGGCGTTTGCTGTGTAAGTCCTGCAGTGAGGGCAAGGAGGTGCCGACGATCTTCTCAGCTGCTCTCACGATGCGCTGGAGGCTCTTGCGGCATGATGCAGTACATGCACCAAACCACACCGTGATGCAGCTGGTCAGGACACTTTCTATGGCACCCCTGTAGAAGGTGCACATGATGGGGGTTGAAGCTCCAGCCCTTTTCAGCTTGCGGAGAAAGTAGAGGCGCTGGTGAGCCTTCTTGGCCAGTGCTGCAGTGTTCCTGCTCCAGGACAGGTCCTTCGAGACGTGCACTCCCAGGAACTTGGTGCTGTCCACTCTCTCCACTGCGGTGCTGTTGATGGTCAGAGGGGCATGTTGTGCATCCCTCTTCCTGAAGTCCACAACAATCTCCTTTGTCTTCTCCACGTTGAGAGTGAGATTGTTGTGTCCGCACCACAAGGCCAAGCGGCTCACCTCGTTCCTGTAGTCCGTCTCATCGTTGTTGCTGATGAGACCCACCACTGTTGTGTCGTCCGCAAACTTGATGAAGTGGTTGGAGCTGTACGATGGTGTGCAGCTTTATCATTCAATAGGTCTCTGACCTTGTATAGTACTGCAATCGATTTAGCTATTTTTATTCTTACAGAATTTATGTGTTGTTTCCATGTCAGTTTGTCATCAATAATAACACCCAAAAACTTCACCTCACTCACTCTACAAATCTCAACACCCTCAATTTTGAGTGGAACATCAACAGTTTTCTTTTTATTACTGAATATCATGTAATTAGTTTTTTCTAGATTTAATGATAATTTATTGATTTTAAACCAAGTTTGTATTTTGGTAAATTCTGTCTTTATCAATTCCAACATTTGTTCTATATCTTCACCTAAACAGAAAAATGTGGTATCATCAGCAAAAAGTATACATTTAAGGAGTCCTGACACATTTACCAAGTCATTCACATATAAAATAAATAGCTTTGGTCCAAGCACAGAGCCCTGGGGAACTCCACATGTGATATTACAGAGGTCAGATCTTACATCATTTATTTGTACAAATTGTTTCCTATCTTTCAAATAGCTAGATACCCACTGTAATGCTGGTCCTCTAATACCATATTTGTTCAGTTTTTCAAGGAGAATGGTGTGATCAATAGTATCAAATGCTTTTTTTAAATCAACAAAAATACTGACACAATATTGTTTTTGATCGACAGCAGTAGTTATTTGTTCCATTAATTCCATGAGAGCCATTGATGTAGAGTTTTTAGCTCTGAACCCATACTGACTGTTGCTTAGAATATTTTGTTTGTCTATAAATTGATCTAGTCTGTTCACAAATAGTTTTTCAAGAATTTTAGAAAACTGTGGTAACAAGGATATAGGTCTATAATTGTTGAACACACATTTATCACCATTTTTAAAAAGAGGAACTACCTTAGCTACTTTCATATTATCTGGAAATATTCCTGTTGAAAATGATAAATTACATATATATGTAAACGGCTCAATAACATGGCTCATTATGTCCTTTACAAACATCATATCCATGTCCACCCAGTCCTTTGATCTCTTGTCTGTAAGATTTTTTACTACCTTCATTATTTCCTCTTTGTTAGTTCCATTTAGAAAAATACTGTTTGCACAGCCTGTAATTGAATGGCTCACATTATTATCTACTTTTGGTATTTTAGCTGCAAGGCTTGATCCAACATTCACAAAATATTGATTAAATCCATTGACAATTTCATTTTCATCATAAACTTCATCTTTTTCTTTTACAAAATATTTTGAAATACTAGTTTTTGCTTTATGATTCTTCATAACACTATTCATTACTCGCCATGTTGCTTTCATATCACCATTACTTTTATCTAATAATTTACTATAATATTCTTTCTTATGTTTCCTTATAATCCCTACTAATTTATTTTTATACTTTTTATATTTTTCTTCAGCGTTCTGACTTCGCAATTTCAAGAAACATGAATACAAATAATTCTTTTTTTTACAAGCATTTCTCAACCCTTTTGTCATCCATGGTTGGTCAACGATATTTCTCTTTGTATAATTTGTTTGTACACAATTCTTTTCATACAGAGTTTCCAAGATATTCATAAACTCATCATATGATCTGTTCACATCATCAACATACACTTCATTCCAGTCTTGTTTATCTAGGTCCTCTTTTAATTTTTCCAAAACTTTTTTTGATGTGTTTATGATCTTTTTCTTTGTTTTAACTGCTTTTGTGATACTTTGATCATTTTTATAGATTGTGAAAACTGGTAAATGATCACTTAAGTCGGTCGTTAAAATACCACCTATCACCTCTCCGTTTGTTATATTTGTGAAAATATTATCAATTATTGTGGCACTATGAGTTGTAATTCTTGTTGGCTTGGATATCAACGGATACATATTTAAACTGTACATTGAGTTTATAAATATGGAGGAACATGGAGGAAAAACGTTTCCTGAGTGGTTGTGAACAAATGTCTTGTGTTCAAGGAAATCCGAAATATGAGTTTCATTTTGAATTCATTGACTTTTTGGTAATAAAATCATCAACCGATTGCTTTACACACGAGTAACATGCACCCAAAAAAACGGTAACGTTTATCTGTCATATTTTTGGTTGTATTTTGAAGTGACTACAAAACAAAATCAATATAAAAACATTACTGTCATAAAGTATGGAGTCTCTGGTGTCCAATTGAATGGAACACTTCGCATGCAGCGTGCGTTGTTTAAAGAGTCTATTTATAGTCATGACGTCATGCCCGCTCTACAGCGGGCTTAGACCCGCGAGAGTTAACTACATTTTAATTAGGAAACAAACTATTTTTGAGTCACCTTGTTTTCTCTATTTCTTTAATTTCTTAAGTTATTTTCACATAAAGTGGAGTTTTCTTCAACCCTTTGGTTCACTAAAGAAGAGCG